>PVLC010015660.1:12216-37019 GCA_004027655.1 Graphiurus murinus
GGTACTGGGGATTGAACTCAGGGGCATTCTACCTCCGAGCTATACCCCCAGCCCTATTTTTTATTCTTTATTTTGAAACCGAGTCTCACTAAGTTGCGGAGTGCCTCACTAGGTAGCTGAGGCTGGCCGCGAACCCGGATCCTCTGGTCTCAGCCTCCCGAATGCTGGGATTACAAGCGTGCGCCACCATGCCCGGCTTGGCCTCATTTCTAAAATGTTAGAAATTAACATTTGCTCCTTCATGGCATAATGCAAAGTTCACCTCCATCCTCATTCTTCACTTTACCTGTGCGATTTTCTTTCCTTTTACTCTTGGCATATCACCTCATCTTTCAGGGTCTGGCACTAAGATCTCAAAGCAAGTTCTGGGGGGGGGGGCTGCCCTGTGTGAAAATAGAGGGCATTTCACCACTACCCAAGGTTTGAGAGCACAGGATTCCTGCCTGCAAAAGTTTCCCTTACCCTTTTATTTACTGTTTCACATATTCACTTCCAGCAAGGAAGGTTATCGCTTGTTTAAGTCCCTGATTAATCAACATGGAATAATATATATGACTGTGTCTTTGCAGAAGGAAGTTACAGATAGCCCAGGGTAATGTCCCTGAGAGTTTGGCATAGATATGAAAAGGTAACTGATAGGAAAGGACCTAATTCCCCAAATATAGTTCACTTTGTAAAGTTGGTCGGACAGGGTAAATTGCTAAGAAAAATTTTTCTGGAGTTTTATTCAGTGTATCTCCATAAGAACAAGGGGAACAGGAGAGAAGATGTGGAGAAGGTAACTGATTGAGAATTGTAGAGGCAGGTGCAGCCCAATGTGTATGCAGAGACTGAATATGGTACAAAACCAGGTCTAGAAGCTCATTCCATGGTGGGAGGGGATATCTGAAAGACAAATGGTAGGGAGAAAGAAAGATTCATTCCATGGCAAAAGAAAAAAAAAGGAGAATAAGGAGATTTGCTCGCAAATCAACTTCTCAACTCTACTGGCAGAGAGGTTACAGATTTCAGATAGGAATGTGGAAGGGAGATAGGCTAAAAAGGGGGAGGAATATTCATTTTTTTTCTAGGAATAAGGGGAGATTTTCCAGAGACTTGGGCATCATTTCTTTTTGCTTCTTTCTTGGTCTGGTGTTTTGTATCTTAGAGGCTGGTAGGTGTCTTTAGCCTTGAAGAGGAAAGAAAGAGGTTAGACAAGTCTAGGTCAAGTTAACCCTGCATTATAGTTCTGGACAAAACATTTTTTTTCAAATGGTCAGCCTATCTTTATGCAGAGCTGAGTAGAAGCTGAATCAAAGGTTAAGGAAGCAAAGCAGAGAGACATGAGGTAAAGACAGAGATGCTGAACATTTACATTCCATTCCAGTTACCCATGAGACATCTCCAGGCCCAAGTGAAGAGTCAGTGTTTTCAGCAAAAACGGCCTTGGAGTCCTAGAAGAGTAACCTAGGCAACCGTTATCATCACGATCCATACATCAAGCAAAGCTAGTGGGATCTGTAGCAAAGCTAGTGGGAGATTAATAATGTATCATCTAGCTGTGTGACCTCCAAAATTAGTGACTTTGAAGTCAACTAAAAGCAAGTGAATCCTGAGGGTTTATTTAAGCTTTCCCTCTATAACAATTTCCCCCTATTTCTTTCCCTGAAGAACAGTACAGAGATTCAGGACTTGGAGATAGCAAGTTACAGCAGAGGCGAGAGTCAGTCACAGTGTGAAGAAAAGAAGGGAGTATAGGCTGAAAGTTTAAAAAGAAAGGAGTAATTTTTCTCCTATCACATTCACTTTTCAAAAAGATAGAGGCATTTAGGAGGCTAACCCTGACTACCCTTCTCCCATGGTCAGGAGTCTATCTGGGGTCATAGGATCTAAAAAAGTAAAATACAGGGACTCAGAGCTTTTAGTCAGTAGAAGTGCAGAGAATATCTCAATATCCTGTATGGGGAAGGAGGGAGGAGAGAGGAAGGAGGAAGGTGGAAGCCCACCAAGTACTGTGTGCATACTTATCACTATCACTGTGAACTACATTATGATGTGAGACTATGATGCACCAATAAAAGTATATATATATGAAAAACAAAGTGAAGAGGACAAAAGTGATATAGGGCTTATATAGGGATTGATAATCTGCATAAAGAAAGAAAAATAAAATCTTAAGCCCCTTACCACCATGCTAACCAGAAAACATTTTAAAAGTGGATGTGATGGGGAACTCGCCTCTCTCCACTGTAGTCAATAGATTCTAAGTTAAAAAGAGTGAAAAAGAAAAAAAATAAAAAAACAAACTCAAGTCCAAAAACAAGGCAAATAAATTGTGTTATTTTTATTGATTTTAATAGGAGGGACATTCTTCTCAATAACCTAATTATCTTTCTTTTGTAATGAATACACAAGTTGAACAATGTCCTCATTTGTTGGTTGAGAGACACCATGCACTATTGGCCATCTCTATATCTCCATAATTCTCTGTCTGTCACATCCCTCATCTGTCACTTTGACATTGCCAATCATTGCAATCATCGCTTGCACAGTTAAATGTTACAACCTGGTGGAAATTAAAGATGGTGGAATAGAGGGAGACAGCATGTTTTAGGTGCTCCAAGACTTGGAACTCAATCAGTGGGAAGACTGCCTATTGACAAGGAAAGAAAGGCAGTCAAAACTCAACAGAATAATGACAGTCAAAATGTGGTGAGATTGGAGGCAGAGGAGAGAGCAGAAGACCATAAAGAGCTCCACAGGTCTCACCTTATGAGCAGAGAGAGGCATAGGCATCATCTTGGCCAGTCCACACCAGGGCTGGTAGCTTCAGAGACTGTGGCTCCCAGAGACCAACTCCAGCAAAAAAGCAGTAGAATCTTGTGAAGCCAATGACTACAGACCATCATCAAATACAGTCAACTTTTCTCTCCATGCTTGACAAAGATCCAACTACTCAGATGGCCCAGTTAGAGCCTGCGGTTGCAACTGAATTCATGTCTGCCTGCAGGGACTTGAGCAGTGCTCATCAAGACTGTGAGTTAACAAACTGTCCCAGCAGGAGAACACTCTGCATGGTCACAGGGACTTGAATGACAATGAACAGACTCCTTGGGTCTGTGAGTTTGCAAATCACCCTTGTGGAGGTGGGAGTAGGGGCTACATAGTCAGACACAGCAGAAACATGAACAGCAGACAGCCCCTAGGGATATTCAGGTGGGGGGGGGGACCTAGAGTTGGCAGTTCACAGCACCTTTGCAGGATCTCCAGTGATCATCACAGGGCAGCCAGCCATGGTGTCTGTGGGGTCAAATAACTCAGCCTATAGAGTTGCAATATTGGAAAGCTATAAACTCCTGCCTGACTGTGTTTGGGCACTACAAGTACCAGTGCCAGAGGACAAGAAGGGATCACATAATCACAGTCTTCCAGGGCAGCATTGGTATCCCTGTGGCTAAATAACTGAGACACCTAAACCCTAGGCTCAGAAAAGTACAATCTCTCCCTTTCAGAGCTTGGACCCTGAAAGCAGGGAATCTAGGGGCCAGCACAGGTTCACATGATCACAGCTACAGAATGGGAACTCAACACTTTCTCTACTAGCAGAGTTTGTGTTTGGCATGCATGCATGGCAATGACTGACAGTGCTCCACATGGTTGTTATCAGCAGATCAATGGTGATGTCCCTGTGCCAGCAAAGCTGTGTGAGCTGGGCCACAAGCTTGTAACATAGCAATCATTGGCCTTGCTGAGCTTAGGCCCACTGGCCAGAGGATTCACAATCAGCAGAGAAGCTATGATGTCTGTGGGGCATTAAATCTCAACCAGCAGGTTGCAAGCTCTGAACAGAACATCACAATCTCTGGCCCTATGGAGTTTGGGCCTGGAGAATACGGGAGCCTGAAGCTAGACACTCCTGTTTGCCTATACTAAGAACTATATCTAGTTAAAAAGGCTCAGGAGGACAAACTCAAATGTTTTATTGTATGAGACAGATTTGTAAAGGCAAATATATACCCCTAGCATAGACCTTATTATACAAGGATAACAATTAGACACAGGACTCACAAAGAAGAAGATGCCAAGACTACAGAAATACAAACCTGAGAACTCTGAAAACATGAGAATGAAGAACAATAAACAATAAACCTCTACAACTCAACAATGAAGGAGATCACTAATACTGACCTGCAGAAAATCTCAGAAGGAGAATTCTGAATTTTGATCTTCAATATGATCAAATAACTCAAAGAGTGTATAGGAAATGAAAGAGCATATCAAAAGAGAAATTGAGGCCATAAGTAAGAACCAAAATGAGGCTTTAAGTGAAATGATGGAGTAAATAAATGAATTAAAGACTGCAATAAAAACCACCTTTGGCAAGCTAGACCATATAGAAAACAGAGTGTCACTCTTGGATGACAGTTTATTCAAAACTGAAAACACAGTCAACAATATAGAGAAGACAATTCAACAACATGACTTTAACATCCAAGAAATATGGGATAATATGAAATGACCTAATTTATGGATAACAGACATTGAAGAAGGTCTAGAAGTACTAACCAAGGGTATCAGAAACCTCTTCCAAGAAATATCAGAGAATTTCCCAAACATAGAAAGAGATTTGGGCATCCATGTACAGGAGACATTCAGAACACCAACAAGATGAGAGAAAAAAAGGACTTCCCCAACCACATAATTATCAAAATGAATAATATAGAGGCCAAAGAAAGAATCTTAAAAGCAGAAAGAACAAAAGAATGAGTGACATTCAGAGATAAAACAATAAGAATCACTACAGACTTCTCAACCAAGTTATGAAAACCAAGAGGGCTGGTATGGTGTATTCCAGAGCCTGGAGGAAAACAACTTCCAAGCAAGACTACTATATCCAGCAAAGATAGCATTCAAAATTGATGGAGAAATAAAAACATTCCAAAATAAGCAGAAACTAAAAGAATTCTTGATTACCAAGCCAGAGCTAGAAAAAATACTTACAGAAGTAAAACACAAAGAAAAAAAAGAAGCAAATACCAGAACTAGAGAAGGGGTGAACTCCACCAGATGGACAACTAAGTGTAGGAGAAATAACACTACATCAAACAGAAAATAGAACTCAAAATGACAGGAAACAAAAATCATATCTCAATAATAACATTGAATGTCAAGGTATTAACTCCATAATTAAAAGACATAGACTGGCAATGTGGATTAAAAAACATAATCCAACTATATATACTGCTTGCAAGACACTCACCTTAGAACCAAAGATATGCATATGCTAAAAGTAAAAGGACGAAAAAGATGTATTATACAAATGGAGTCTGAAAACAAGCAGGGGTAGCAATGCTTATATCTGACAAAACAGACTTCAAACTAAAACACATCAGAAGATACAATTAAAGGAATAATACAAAAAGAAGATATAATGATAGTTAACTTTTGTTCCCTAAATGTGAGTGTACCTATTTTTGTAAAATAAACTCTTCAGGACATCAGATATCAAATAGACCCAAATACAATAATATTCAGAAACAAAATTGGTGGGATTGCATATTAGTTCCACTTCTATGGAGATCAGTGTGGAGATTCCTAAGAAAACTGGGAATGGATCCACAATATGATCCAGCTTGACCACTTCTGGGTATCTTTCCAAGGGGGATGAAATCAGAGAACTTAAAACATACATGCTACCCTGCTCACCCCCGTTTGCTTTTTAATCTCTACTTCTACAGTCTGTCACATCAAATTTGGCATTATCTTACTTCATGTGGACAATGAGTTTTCCACAATTCTATGAACTATTTTAGCAGTGTGTTTGCGTAGTTTTCCTGAGTCTGCTAGGGTATTAAGTTCTGTATCGGGAGAGGATCCTCTCTTACCAAAATTACCTTTTATCTAAATCTAAGTTAAATCTTTTGTATCTAGTAACTTCAGAATTTGATCCCCTACATAGCTCATAGCTCCTTCTAGTACCTATTGACTGCCCAACAGCACCTTGGGGCTATAGACTCTTTCGTCCTCTTGCAGATCCAGCACATCTCCATCTGGGTCACTCCGTTACTTAACCCAGGTATTGCGCTATATGGACAGATGTTGAGGGAGTGCATATTGTCTTGCAGGTGAGCGATGTCTGCCTCATCTTCGGATAATGGCAGAACACCAGTCCATGGTACAAAAAATAGGCTATTTTTGTGTGATCACAGTTCAAGAAACTGTGTAGATGCAAGAATTCAAATGTATCAACAAACGTGTGTCTCCCATTCTTTCACAAGAAGGGTCCTGACCTTAACATAACAAGCCCACTCTGGATGAGAGCTTAACCTCTGTGGGAGGTTTCTCTCCTCTTTTGCAGCAGGAGACGAGTGCCCTTTTATATGCTACCAAGGAGGTCTTTAACTGTGACACTTGTAGCCACAGTCATTCTCTGATTTATTATACTTGCTATTCCACTGGTGTTTCTAAATCCTTGTCTCAAATGCTGCATCCTTTCTGGAGTCCAGTTGTCTTCAGTGGAAAGTTTATTTTGAGCATCTGGTCAATCACAATGTGCAGGAAAGCATGCAGTATATACCACCCTCTTTTTGACCTGGCTCATTCCATCTTACCCTTTGGATCTCCCCCTACATGCCTCAAAGACATGTGCTAGCTGTTATTCAGTTCTTCTCCCACAGCACTGTGCATATCCTTCACCATAGGACCCAACACATTACAGGAGGTTTGCTGTTTGCTCATCTTTATCTCACATTCTAAATGGCTCGAGCTTAGGCCTTACTCATAGTTTGTTAAAACTCTAGCATGTATCATAGTTCCAGAGTCCTAAGAGATAATCAATCAAAGTACATTTAAAGAATAAATAAGGTAATATAATTTGCTACCATGACTGTCTGTTCTCTAGATGTCCCTTGAGTCTAAGTCATTAGATTTAGTGATACAATCTCTTTATATATAGTGTGACTGGATAACATCCTCTAAACTTACTTTTTTAGAGTTAGCTATATACGTATATGTATAATATAAACGTCATCTGTCATCACATTTATTAACTTTGCAGGTTTTTAATTTAGAATCTACCAGCACTGTCATCATTGTTCAAGGATGTTCTGCTCCTTATATAATTTGAAATGGCACTATGATGAACCGCCTGTCTTACTAATTTTCTCTGACCATCCGATGAGTCAAATAATATTTCCTGTCAAAATCTTTTGTTTTACTTTTACTAGCTAAATGCTTGAGCTACTGACATTATTTATGGAAATGGCAAGATGCTGAAAGTGACTTAAAACAGCATAAATCTTGCCCAGTGCAAATTTATAAAGTGCAAATGATTTAGAATAAAATCTCCACAGTACAATTTCCATAGGAAGAATGACCTCATCCACTTATTTAATATAGTTACATGTACTTTTGGTTTCTTACATGTGAAATTGTGTGTGTATATGTGTGTGTGTGTTGTGTGTGTGTGTGTGTGTGAATCTCTTTATGTGTTTCTGTGTAGATATAGTATACACATTTACATATGGGCATAGTCACATATTCAGAATAAAAATAATATTTTCTGCCTTTCACTTCCATTCTGAAAGCTATATAAATTTCCTTCTGATATGCCTCTTCATATCAGTGTTTACTTCATATCAGTGTTTACTGAACCTTTCCTATAACATGTGGTGAGAATATCTATTCTGGTATTGCTTTTGGTGCTCAGCAACTGCAAAACTTGGTACCCTCCCTACCTTCCTTTATTTCAGGTGAATTCATTCTATAAGAGCTGAATTTTGAAAATTTTTCTTTTCTATATATGTCCTATAGAGAATTTCAAAAGATTATCACATCTGAAACAGCATACTAGTTTTCCAGGACTTCATAGAACAGCTAACCACAAATCATAGTTTAGATTTGCTGTAAATGAAAGTGCTCAAAAATCTGGGACTGGATGCAATATCAAAGCAAATGCAAACATAATAGATACGTATTTACCCTGTAGATCATCAATTTGTCCTAGCAACAGAAGCCACAACATTACCACCCTTTGCTATTTTCTTAGAGAGCACGCTGACCCTTGTGATTTTATTTTCTGTCAGTTAAAGCTTCCTTGGTCAACATTTAACAAAATCCTAATTAGATTGAAATAGATGGTTTACTTTTTATTCTCCTTAAAAGGCAGATACAAATCTAGTTTAGTTTGCTTGCTCTTCAGACTTACCAGTGATCTATTTCCCAATACAAAACAGTACTCTGTTTTCAAGTTTTCCTGTGTGAAATTTAAGACCATACCGGTCATTCAGCATGTCCTTCTTGGTTATCTGAAGAACTGTGAGAATGAATTTTGCAGTGTTATTATTTGAAATTGACCTGAAAATAAAGAGTAATATTTTCAACAGAGCATCTAAGTCTCTCATTTATTAGGTCAATAGTAATTTAGTAATTTGGGTAAATGATGCATTTTTAGAGTGAATGCATTGTATATATCATTGACACATAGTAGTGGTATCTTAGAATTTTGCATATTTTTAATATTTCTGCCATAGCCATGATGCCTTCTACTTCTCTCTTCTTTCTTTCCTGTTCCTTAGTCCTTAGGGCTGGTGATAACTCTACCACTATTAGCCTCTCCTTCTTTCTCTACTTTTCTGCTGCCTTTATACCTTGCTTATTTGGGGCTGGTCTCTTTGTAAATACTCTGTTCAAATGATCTCAAATTTAGTGTGCCACTTCTTTACTGTTGGGAAAGGAAAACACGAAGTATGTTGCCCTTACTCATAAGAAATGTGAAAGAAGACTGGGATAGCAGTTTTATTAGGGGATAGAAGAAAAGGGCAGGAGAATTTCAGAGACCACAGGAAGGAAGGAAGGAAGGAAGGAAGGAAGGAAGGAAGGAAGGAAGGAAGGAAGGAAGGAAGGAAGGGAAAGGAGAGAGAGAAAAAAAGGAAGCATGTTAGGCATATAGGCTATGTGAACCTGGCAATTAATAATATATATTTTAATATCCCTAAAGATTATATTTAAAAATCTAAAAATTCTTTAGAGCTCTTTGAGTTAAATAGCCCTGGCAAATAATTAAGCATTTGTGTTTCAAAAGGGGTTTGTATATGTTTACCTTAGGACTAGGCTCATCTGAAAAATATCTTGACTGGAGTAGGATACTTAATATAAGATGGAGTCATGTTAAAGTTTACTCAATGCCTATATAGAAAAAATAACCAAATAATAATTCTATAGTGTATTAAAAGCAGTTCCATGCATCTTTTTAAAACTTGATTTTTATTCAGACAACGGAGGGATAAAAAAGATCTTGAAAAGACAAGGGCTTCAGAAACAAAGGCTACCATTCAAACCTTTGGCTCAAAAAAAAAAAAAAAAAAAAAAAAACCAAAGAGATTTTTCTTTGTGGTACATGTCAAATTGAATTTTAAATTGTCATATCAAAATGCATAGATAGATTCTTGGACCAGAACACCTGTCAAAATGAAAATGCAGTTTCATTCAGCTAACAGTTCTATCAAATATGGGGACAAGTTTCATAATTTACATAAATAGGGATGTAAAACTTCATGCATTTAAATAACTTTAACATTTCAAGTAGATTTCATTTCCAGTTTTTAAAATAAAGTGAAATGAACTAAGAATTTATATTCAAATTAAATATTCATTGCCACTGAAGGTGATGGATAAATAGCTGACCATGAAGTAAAAAAAAAAAAAAAAAATATATATATATATATATATATATATATATATATATATATATATATATATATCTTTTCAGGAGCTGAATGCCACAGCAGAAAAGTGCCATGGCCAATTCACGATCTACAATCTCAGCTAAAATTCAGGATCTGACCAATTCCTGCAGGTCCCTAGTAGATTCTTCCCATCTATGTACATAGTTGGATGGCTGACACTCTGAATTCTGTCCATCCATCCCTCACTTGTGTTGCAAACATTGTTTCCTATTATTTCTGGTTTGCCTCTCTTAATTTACTCCTTAACTTTGGTGGGACCTATCTTCTAATGATTTCTCACTATTCTCTATTCTCTTTGTATGTTTCTAACTATTTCACTCCTCTAGTTAGTAGAAGAAAAGAAAAAGGGCAAGTGATAGATTCCTATTTTTTAACTCTTTGCCTCTTATAAATACTGTTTTTAAAATGAATGTGAAAGCCAGGCCCAAGGATAAGATTAATGTGCTTTAGAATGATTGTCTTTATTCTTGGTTTAAAAATATAGAAAATTCTACCATTTTAAAACTAGTGTGTTCCACTTATTAAACATTTGCTCTTCAATCTAAGAGCCAAAATTACTTGAAAGGCCAGGATTTGAGTTAACAGGGGTAATTTAAGATTTTCCACAAAGAATGAATGAAATATATTCTATTGATCATTTAAGAAGGAATGCACATTTTAATTTCAATTATTATAGTCTGTTTTCTACTTGCACAATAAAGCCAGAACTGTGAAGAAATATGAACTTTAGAAAACTGAAAACATTATAGCACTTGGTGTTTCAGATTTATTCTCTTCATGCTCAATTTTCTTACCTTGATTAGTAGCAGCATTTTTCCTTGCTTGATCTGTTTTTAATAGATATGGCTCACATTCATGAAAAACACTTCCCAGTTGACTAGGTGGAGATGGAAAAGAAAGGGGCCTATATGACAGAAAATTGGCATTCTAATGTAATTCTTAGTTGATTTTACTGAATAACCAAGAGTAGATAAAATAATAAGAACAATAATCCTATTCACAATGTCCTGAATAAAGGTAGTTCAAGAATGCAGCTCTGCCTATTTTGCTCATTTGTACAGCCTCTGGATTCATCTGAGTGCCTCGCACATAAAAGGAAGTCAATAAGTATGTGTGACTAGATGAGTACTCTTTTTATTAGCTTTCAAAATCTTTGCTGACATCTGAGGACTCTACATTATATGATCTAATTTTCTGTCAAGTTTCTTTATTGCTTCTTTATATCTTTAGAATGAGTTTTCCCTACTAGTCATACATCTTTCTTGGCTTTGTCCAAAACTAAGGATTTCTTCATAACACACATAAATACTGCTGCTACTACTTAACACTATTCTTACTAAGACTATAAAACATTGAAAAAAATCAAAGACCTTAGAAGATGGAAAGATCTTCCATGCCCTTGGATAGGCAGAATAAATATCATCAAAATGACTATTTTTCCAAAAGTGATCTACAGATTCAATGCAATAATATCAAATTACCAAAGTCATTCCTTACAGATATAGAAAAATCAGCCATTAAATTTATTTGGATCAGCAAAAAGCCCAGAATAACCAAAGTAGTTCTCAGCAACAAGAACCACGCAGGAGGCATCACAATACCTGACTTAAAACTGTACTACAAAGCCACAGTAATAAAAACAGCATAGTATTGGCACAAAAGCAGACACATAGACCAATGGAGCAGAATAGAAGATTCTGAAACAAATCCGCACACTTACAGCCAACTGATTTTTTACAAAGGGGCCAAAAACATACACTAGAAAAAATACAGCCTCTTCAACAAATGGTGTTAGCAAAACTGGTTATCCATATGCAGAAAAATGGAAATAAATCCCATTTTCTCACTCTGCACAAGAGTCAATTCAAAAATGGATCAAATGCTTGCAAGTCAGACCAAAGAACTTGCAGCTACTTGAAGAAGGCATAGGGCCAACACTAATATCCAAAATTTACAGAGAACTCAAGAAACTCACAGCTAAGAAAACAAATAACCCAATCAAAAAATGAGCAAATATGGAGAAGTGAGAACTCTAACACATTGTTGATAGGATTGTAGATTAGTGAAACCATTCTGGAAAACAGTATGGAGAATCCTCAGACAAATGGGAATGAAGCTACCATATGATCCAGCAATACCACTTGGTACCTACCCAAAAGAATAGAAACCAAACTACTAGACTAATGCATGTGTATCTATGTTTATAGCTACCACACTTCACAATAGCCAAACTATGGAAGCAGCCAAGATGTCCATCAGGAGATTAATGGATTACAAAACTATGGGATATGTACACAATGGAATTTTACTCAGCCATAAAGAAGAACAAAGTCATGTCATTTTCTGGGTATCCATTCTTACCCTCCATCCTGCTAGATTATAAACTCTGAAAAGCAGGGCAGTTTGTACTACAGTCTGAACTTGCTACAGGGTTCTTTCTTGTTTGGGATCCACCCCATACTGTAAACATTATAGCTAACCTGATAAGAGGATTGAAATAGTATGTCCAAATATGATACATATATATATTTTTCTGAAACTCCAAAGACTCCCTAAGCGCTGTGCCACTTTTCTTCATGATGGGTATGCGAAGAGCATCTTCTCATCTTAGACCTTAGAAGAAAACATCTGACTTGCACCATCATGGATCCCTCTAAAGGTCAACCATAAAAGGTTTCTGAATTTCCCCCAAGATTTTTATTTTCAACTCTATATACACGTCTTATTAAAACACTTGCTACTGCTTGGATCATTAACTCCTATTAGCATAAAACCACCAACGTAATGGACCAGTGTGATGTTTTATTGATCACATTGTGGGTCAGATTGCTCAAGGTCCTCCTGACTATTTCATAAGAGAAAAAAAAAGAGCCTGCCATGGTGGTGCACACCGGTAATCTAATACTTGAGAGGCTGAGACAGGAGGATTTCAGGTTCGAGGTCAGAACAGAATAACTTTGTAAAATCCTATTTTAAAATAAAAGTGCTGGAGGTGTGGCTCAGAGATAGAGTACCTTGGGTTCACACACACATGCACGTGCTCGCACGAGAGAGGGAGGGAGTGAGTGAGGGAGAGAGAGAGAGAGAGAGAGAGAGAGAGAGAGAGAACAAAAGAATGGCATAGTCCTGGTATAAGACACTAAGCATGCAGTATTTTCAGTGCTATGTGCATCCAGATTACCTCTGGTGTTGCTTACTGATTGAGATAGATAGGAACACATTTGATGAATCAATTGCTAAATATCAGGAAACAGGATTTGGCTTAACTCTGCCAGTTAATGTAACCTATCTGTAACTGTGGCTGTGAATTGCATTATTTAGTTTAGTTCATGACAAACGTACTGAAATTCTCCATGATACATCTGTGCAGTTTTTGTTGACTAAAAAAAATATTGGGAGCCGGGCGTGGTGGCGCACGCTTGTAATCCCAGCATTCGGGAGGCTGAGACTGGAGGATCCGGGTTCGCGGCCAGCCTCAGCTACCTAGTGAGGCACTCCGCAACTTAGTGAGACTCAGTTTCAAAATAAAGAATAAAAAAAAAAAAATAGGGCTGGGGATATAGCTCGGAGGTAGAATGCCCCTGAGTTCAATCCCCAGTACCGCCAAAAAAAAAATAAATAAAAAATAAAAAATAAAAAAAATATTGGGAATTTATGAGTAATTGCCATCCCTGAATCTTTAGTCTTTGACAATGTTCCTAATCTCTGTGATTATTTTGGGAATGTAGTATTGCTTTGCTTCGGGTACACTATCTATCTCATGGTGAAGGTCTAGGAGGTTTAACCTGGCATAAACTTGTACTATATTAGTCCTTTGTTAGTAAGATAATCAGTTTTGATATTCTTCCAGATACTAACAGTATCCACTTCAACTCTACATTCTGGGATGGTGGAAATAACACAGTTGATCCATGGTTTAACTCTCACATACTAGATCCTTTCCAGTTCTCCCAGTTCCTTGAATCTTCAGGTTTCTTCCTGCACAGCATTCCAACATGACTGGCATAAGGATTTCATTATGCATGCACTTCTGCTGAATTGGGTCCACCATTTCAGTAGATTTTATTATCACTCCTAGATACTTGAACCAATACATTATATCCCGAATCCTGATTGGGTTCACTGTTGTCAATAAATTTAAAGTATTGGAAACTTACATTGCTCCCCACTTTGTCAAATGTCCATATACCTTTCAACCACACATGCTCTTTGGAATCCTGAGATAAAGATGGGGATGGGGATATTTCACTCAGCATTTGTACTACTGTGATCCAAATACCTGCCAACCACGACTCAGAGGAAGGAGGATTTATTTTCTCACAGTTCTGCAGGATCCAGTCCATGTTAGGCTAGGTTAATTTCTGTGGAGTTCAGGGCATGCTGGCAGAAAGCAGAGAGCAAGGGGAGGTGACGAGGAGAAATATTATTTTACTTCTGATCATTTTTGAATTGTTAATACATGTACTTTTCTAAGGGACATTCTACACCCAAACCATAAGAGAGGATCTTATAATTCTCTTAATGTATAATTTATCTTTTTTTTATTCTGAAACCCACAAGTCACTGTAGATCATGTTGAGATCAAACTCAAGTATAATTCTGTAAGAACAGAAATGTGATGAAGGTGAATCCTGTGAGAATTGAAACCAGTTTGGGAAGTTATTGACCCAGGAGATCTTTCATGCGGAGATGGGCTGGGATCCCTCAGATCAGGGTATTTCTTGCCCCCTATAACACAGCACTTAAGGGAAATTTGAATATTCAAGTTTCTTAGGCTCAACTCTGTCCAAACCTTCCTAGTCAATATCTAGGGTCCACTCTTTTCCTATCAATGGCATTACTTTAGTGTAAGAAACTTGTTGGATTAGAATATAACTTGTTCTATTACCTTACCTTTGAGACCTTTATAATTCTGTTTGATCCTCAGCAACATCTATCTTGTGTCTAAAAGAAATGAGAAATTTCAAAATTGCTTTGGAGAACTTTTGGCTCCCCATACATACTCTTTATTTAACAGTCATAGTTTGGTTTTGCATATATGCTCTCTAAGGAGTTAAGAAGTAGCAGGTGATTTCAGAATTATTATAAGATTTTTCTTTAACCATGTATGTTTGGGAGTTCAAAGACCACTCCCTGTTTCAATGATTTACTACAAGAACTATAGGTCTTATACATAGTCATCTTCATGATATAATTTATTACAAAAAATATATATGAAATAAAATTTAAAAAAGAAAAGTCATAATGGGTGAGAAACTAGGCACAATCTTGCAAGAATATTATGCCAATGAAGTCACACAGGACCCACTTAATTCTTCCAGCAATGAGTTGTGACAACACATATAAAATGTTCACCAGATGAACTCAGTAAAGACTCGATTCCCAGGGTATAAACTAGAGACTAATCATGCAGGTACTTGCTGCCTAGTTTAACAATATTTCAGACTACCAAGCATGACAAGTGTCCATCATAAAGCATATTATTTGTAAAAAGAGTTTAAGCATAGTGAGCCCCTCTTAGTAGTTCTGGGCATGGTGAGAACTCTTCCAAATCATAGTTACTGGACACTGGACAGAAGGCAATTTTGTAAGCAGACCTTAGTAAGGACAGTGGTCTCAGGCTTATTGTGTCTACTCTTTCCTGCACTCCCTTAGTAACTAAGTGCTGTAGATACTTGTTCTCCCAAGGCCTTGTTCTTTCTCTGAATACACTTTATTCTGTGGTTTTCTGGTGATATTTTGAACAATTCTAATTTTTTTAAACATGCAAAAATCACCTATGTTTAATTTTTCCCCTGGCAAGGAAGTCATCCATATGCTCTTTAGATATATGACAAACAAAATTCCAGAATCTCATTTTAAACACCTATTTTTTTTTAGGTCACTTTCAGCAACAGTCACTGTGTCACGCAGGCCCAAGAAGAAACAAATGGAATCTCATTAAAACTGAGATATGTCAAGGGGGAGGTGTTCACAAAGGGTAGGATTACAAAGGTTAGGGCAAGGAAATCATAAAGGATTGTGCAGAAACAAAGTAATAGTACCAGAGAGATATCAACAGCCTAGGCATGGAGAATAACAGAAGGGGAGGTTTTCTGGACCCAGAAAGGAAAACGGTTATGCCGGACAGGTAAGCTTAAGAAGAGACATGCCCTTCTACTGAGACATGCAACCAGCCAAGGGTGACCTTATAGAGTAAAAAGTAGGAATTGAACACCTGAAGCTCATTCCCCTCTCTCTAAATCTCTAGCAGTATTCCCCATCAGTCCAACCCAAGCAGAAGTCAGATTATGTAGGTTGTTATTGCTTTCATCAATATAGGTAAGTCTTCTGGGGCAGGGGACAATTTGGAAAAAGTTTAAAGGTTTGGTGTGGAGGACAAATAGAATATATTTGGCATAATTTGTAATCCATTTCCCATTTGCCAAGAATTCTGTACACTCTGACATTTCACCTCCTCAAAGAATAATTCTAAAAATAAATTACATATAATGAATTCCCTTTCTCCATCCTTTCTAAATAGTCAAATCTTATCATTTTCCCAGAATAAGCTATAAGTATTTCTTCTGTATTTTTAAAAACTTGCAGTATAAATTTTTCTATTACACTTCCTCACATTTTAAAATTGTTCACGGTATCTGCATGTCCTTCATATCCATTCACATAATGCTGCATAAAACACATCACATCATCAAAGCTCCTAATTGGCAAATTCTCTTATATTTTGCTTAATTGGTGGATGAAATGTATAGATCAGCATTCTGTACATGGAAATATGATGTGAATGCATTTTATTTCATTGCTAAAAATCTGGCCCAGAAAAATCTTTAGTGGGGAAAAAGGATCATTAGTTTATATGTCACTAGACTAGAATTCTAACCAATTCTGCTGCTTGTCAGAGAGCCATAGGAACAAAGGAAACTTCTCTTTATTTCAACATCCTCACTTGCAATGTGAAGACCTTGGAAACAGTGACTTCTAGAACCCCTCTAGTGTCTGTTAATTTGAGTTCAAATTATTATCCTTTCCCCAGCCCTCCATTGGATATGTGGAATACTTCTCCAAGGTTGTAGAATTATTGTTCCAGTTATTCTACAGATTTGAAGTGTTCTTCTAAGTCAAGCACCCCCAAAATCAGCGAATGTGATATAATGCTTGTGTTTAATTCTGTGTTTGAATCAAAATTGAACATGTGCCAGAATTGGCTTTTCTTCAAGACTCCAGTAAAATGATTTATTTGGTTATAGCTTAATGGTAAAGCTGATCACTTGTCTGGAACTTACTTTCGCCTATTTTTAAATGTATCTAAGATGTGCTTTACATTTGGAGACTTGTTAGCACTCAAATAAATGCAGTTTATAAGAAGATATTTGTCTTTTTAGCCATGTACAATTGCTACTTCCAACTAAAATGGAAATAAGCATTATTTGTTGTTTACTTATATATGTTTTAAAGATTTTGTAACACCCCTGAGTTCAATCCCCAGTACCAAAAAAAAAAAAAATAAAAAAAATAAAATAAAGCTCCCTGAAGAATAGGGTAAGCCATGTGATACCTCAAAGCTCGAGTGTGGCTGTATGTGAGGAACAAAACGAGAGCAGGGAAATTGGAATTTTCAAAACTCAAATTGAAAAGTGAAAAGGTACCACAAAAGAAAGCACTACTCATCATAGTGGTCCCTCTAAAGGAGAAAAGAGTAACAACTCAGAATTTGGAATCATGATACTTAATATATAAAAGAAGCAATATTTTTCCCAATCACAAAAAAATTAAAGTAACTAATTTCCCTACTCTCTACTTCTTAGCACACATCAGACATACAAGCATGCATGAATGAACAGGCATATAATTTGACAAATCAGAGAATGTATATCTGATGAGATTATAAAAGTGTAAGTCATTCTGAGGTTATTAGCTGCCATCAAATTCTAGTATCTCAGGCACTTATTTCAAACAGCTGTATCAATCTCTAAAGCAATTAATAATTAATCTGTGAAGAAGTCAGTAATTACTTAGACACAAAGTTATTTTGTAGTTACTCACTTTCTGTTATATAATGCACAAGTGCTATAGGCATAATAGTTAACAAACAAAATAAATAAAAATAAGAAGGAAAAACAACCCATGAAAATGAATAGGAGGAAAACAAAAGATTTTTAGGGCAATGAAATTCCTTGGTACGAAACACAATGGTGGATATATGTTATCATACATTTGTGCAAACCCACAAAATGTAGAACGCCACAAGTGAACCTTAAATAATAATGAGGTATTCATGTAGAGTCACCAATTGTAACAAAGATGCTACTCTGGTGGGGGATATTGATAATAGGGCAGGTTATTCAAGTGTGAGGGCAAGAGGTGCATGGGAAGTCTCTATACTTTTTGCTCAATTTCACTGCTAAAACTATTCTAAATATATATATACACACACACACACACACACACACACACACACACACGGACTGAGTTATCATAGAGTTTCCATCAGTTCAGTGAAAAAATGCACACTGAAAATAAAAGTAATTGGGTTAATCATTAGAAAATATGGTATACACATATATCAAGAAGGGCTCAACATGGTCTAGGAGACAAGATAAGCATATCCTAAAAACAGACATTAAGGTGAGACATGAAGAATAAGTAACCATTAGCTTGATAAAGATGGAACTGCAGAACTCCAGGTTGAAAAAACAACAAGGGTGAAAGACTCAGAGGTTCCAGTAACACAGTTAGAGGACAGAGACAAGGACGAACACACTCCAAGTGAAGCTAGAGAGTCCAGGCTTTGTGGCCATGTTAAAAATTTGGTTTCACTATGATGACAATATGATTTGCTAAAATATTTTAACAAGAAATATTATAATTCTATTTCCACTTTGAAAATGTCACTCTGGCTTCTCCCCCCAAAAAAATGGTCACAAGAAGCTAAGGTGAGAAATTTTGAGACCTCAGTTAGGAGGTTACTCCGGGAATTCAAATGAGATATAGGGAGACCTGGATTGAGGATGTGGCATAGAATTAATCAGGAATGGGATTAAGGGGATCTTTTTAATAAATATTTACAAGATAAGATTAGTAGAATATAATTTATTAGATGTTGGGATGTGAGGAAAAAAGAGAAAGCAAAAAATAACTCTAGGGATTTTTAACTTGAATAGATGGAGAATAGAAACAAGATTAAAACTATTGAGTAGCTGAGAACAGAGACAATGAACTAAGTTTTGGATATGTTTCACTGATATGTCCATATGATATTCCAGAGAACTTAATATATATGTCTGTTTCAAAGATAGAAATATATAACAACCATCAATATTTAGATACGACTAAAACCTTGGAGATGGACAAGGTCTAAGGCTATGCTTCATCACTTTGAAGAGTGGTTTAAGAGCATGTGTTCTGGCGCCAGATTGACTATATTTGAATCTTGACCCTGGCTCTTATCAGTTGAATCATCTTTAGTAATTTTATTAACTATTCTGTGCTTCAGTCTCCTCATTTTAAAAATGGGACAATGGTAGTGGATACCTTATTGAGATATTGAGAGCATTTGATTGGTTAAAATGCATTAAGTACATAGAGTAATCCCTGGCAATAAATAAACAAACAAACAAACAAACAAACAATAAATGTTAGATCATTCTAGAGAGAATATTAAAGGAAAAGAAATTCAAGATAGAATCATAAAACTTCAAAACTGAATAACCATTTGGGAAAGAAAAACAAAGACATAAGGAAAATCTTGAAAGCATGACATAAGCCTGGTGAAAGGCTGGAGACACCAGAAACAGCTGAAAGATGAAGCCAGATGAGAAGTGAAAAGATCTCTACAACATATAGTAGCATGAAGGTAATTTCTTAACTCGAGATCATTTAAGGAAAATAATGGGAGCAAACATCCAGTGGTTATTTTGAGTAGTTGGTAGAAAGTAACAAAATGCAGAGAATGTAAAACTCTTTTGAGAAGTTGTCCTCCAAACGTGGATTGCTGGCATGAAAGTGGCTTAAATGATATTTAAATACAGATAAATTTTCTAATAAAAATATTCTATGGGAGAGGTCAAAGACCAGGAAAATGTGTGTGTGTGTGTGTGTGTGTGTGTGTGTGTGTGTGTGTGTGTGTGTGTGTTGGGGGGAGCAGGGAAGGAATCATGGAAGGATAATGAATAGTCAGTTTCTGGAACAGAAAAATGAAACCCTGCTCAAGGACCAACAGCATATGCTGATGGCAGGTTATAGGCCTCAAACTAGAAAGAAATAAAACTCCTTCATTATAAATGGAGAAAAGAAGATGATAATATTTTAGGATTTTTAGATTTGATTGTGAAGAGGTAATTCCTATTGATTTTTCCCTTTCTCACTAAAATAGGAGGCAATGATGTCTCTGAGGTTTAAAGTTTGAGAATAATGGAGAAAAGTTATTATAGTAAACATTACAAATGGAAGTAAGGACCAATTAGAGATATTTAGCTAATAAGAAAACACTATTAAGTGCAGCTCAGAAACAAATGACCATGAATTTATGGTGGCACCAATGTGTCCCAATTTGTAAGACTCTCCAGTCTCTAGTCATACTTAGCTATTTAGGTATAGATATGGAAAAAATAAATGAATAATTTGAATTATATTTATCCACAGCAGATATTTTTTTTTCTGGTGAGTGTTAGCATAATGACAGGGTTTAGGGAACTTAGATTTATGCATTAATTCATGGACTCAAATCTACATTAGGAGAAATATGAAGATGTGATAGATCATGAGAAAGAACATGCTTGACAGGTTGGCATTCTCCAGGAGCCCAAACGATGGGGCTAATGGATGTAATAAGTGAACAATATGGAAGCATAATATGTTATACTAAGACAGTGGGATTTCAAGGCTATTGCTTGCTCTGATGGGACTAATAAATTTGAGGGACAGAAATATACTGGGGATAGTATGGAGTCAGTGCTCTGTTAAAAGAGAAAGTTTTCTTCATTTATTCAGCCCTGAGTCACTCGCTCATCTGGTATTTTTGTATAGTTCAAAAACTGCTCAGCCGAACGCAATAATTGTCTTTGTGGCGTGGATAGTGGAGGTGACACAGGATGCTGTTGTAGCTGAGAGCAACTGAGAGTGTGATGAGATGGTCCCTTTCTGGTCCAGAATGACGGCAGGACTTGACTGTGATGCAGATACCAAAGCATCAGAGCAACAAGATGAGCCACCAAGTATCCATCTGTGATGCAGAGACCAAAAGGAGGAGTGGCTTGCTCAGACAGTGAAAGACTCGGTTTGGCTGAGACAAAAACCAACCTGTCCTCCAAGAACAGAGATAGACTGGCTGTTATTTGTGTTTTTTAAATTTGGTGATCATTTGCATAACACTCTATCTTTCAGACTGTTCTAAGCACTTGAAAGATTTGAACATTCATAACATCCTAGGAAGATGACAGTCATACCCACTGAAGAGGTGAGGATATAGGAATCTGGAAACTTAAGGAAATTGTCCAAAGTCATATAAGTAGGAAAATAGTGGAACTGAGATTCAGCCTAGTTGGAAAGAAGGAGAAAGGGTAGGATGGGGAGTGAGGAAGGGGCAGAGAAAGAGAAAGACAGAGACAGAGAGAGACAGAGGGAGACAGAGAGAGAGAGACAGAGACAGAGAGACAGACAGGGAGGGAAGTCACTTAGGCTACAGAAGTTGTAAAAGTTACTGAAGAACCCAATTGCATTTATAGCTAATATAAACAATGAGTGATTAGAAACCTGGCCAAAGAGACAGGCACAAATAGCACAAATAAAGATTGTGAGAGAGAATCAATAGTGAATGGTTTTGCCTGGGTATACAGCTCAGTGATAGAACACGTGCTTAGAATGTGTGAGGTCCTGGGCTCAATCCCCAGCCACCATGGAGAAAAACAAAAGAAGTGGAAGGCTCGATTCTGATGAGAAATCTTTTAAGTAAGAGTCACTGTGAAAAAGAGGAAAGTAACAGAAGTGTCACCAAGATGGATTGGAGGGGAAAGCACTGTAAACTATGTTTGAACAGTCTTTTGATAGAAACTGAAAGCTCAAACCACATAGGCTCCTGGTGTGGCCTGAAACAAATTTTGGAGGTGCTGTGTTTGCTTGGGGGCTCCTCCCCTCCCTCCTGTCCCCCATGCCACAAGAGGCTGAAACAAAAGACTCCTATGCATAAACAAGAATGACAACCTCGCGGTCTGGTGCAGCAAGAGGCTGTCTGCGAGACAGAGATTGGGATTAAACATGTCATTAGCTGTCCTTACATCACAGTAAAGGGTGTTTTTCCATGGTCTCCTCCACTACTGTCTTCTGTAGTATGTCTTTATTAGTGTCTGTACTCTGATCTAAGTGGGTCATACATTTCCATTATTTTTTATCACACTAAGAGTGATTAAGTGCTATTGTTTTCTATGCCTCAACTCTCTGTAAGTTTGCTAGAAAGGACTGACAGGCAGTTATTGAATAAAGTTCTTTAAGAGCTTTAATAAGAGCTAAGCCTCAAGCTGTCTTGGTGACTAATGGAGAACGAGAGATTAGTAGCATCGCTGGAGGGACACTCGGTGCCAGGACAACACTTGGTGAAAAATTTTAATTTTTCATGAAGAAGGATCCAGATTTCTCACTGCTGATCTCACACCCAGATTATTCATTTTTAATAAAGTAGCGAAAGTTGCTGGGGAAAAGGAAGCATTAAGAGTGAATACTTTTTTTTAAAGCCTTTAAATGATGCACATGGTGTTTTTTAATGGTGCTTAATAATTAATAAGAGGAAAAATACAGAAGGTTTGATTTGGGGGTCCATACTATGTTAGGTATGTTAGATGACATTTACCTTGTAATAACAACAAATTTCATGTCAAAGCAGAAACACCTTAAATTGGGATAATAAACTATACTGATATTGAGCCCATTTACTGTATATTTCCTGAATATGGTATTATTTAATTTTATTTATCTTTATATACTTTTATTGGCTCATTTTAATTATACATCATACTGAATTATAGAATAATAGGAATATACATGCATACAACACTTGGAGCATTTATTGCTGGCGAGGGTGTGAAGTGGGAACCCTAATACATTGTTGGTGGGATTGCAGATTAGTGAAACCACTTTGGAAAACAATATGGAGGATCCTCAGACCAATGGGAACGAAGCTACCATATGATCCAGCAATACCACTTCTGGGTATCTACCCAAAAGAATGGAAACCAAACTATCAGACCGATGCATGTGTATCTATGTTTATAGCTGCACCATTCACAATAGCCAAACTGTGGAATCAGCCAAGATGTCCATCAACAGATGAATGGATTACAAAACTATGGGATATATACACAATGGAATTTTACTTAGCCATGAAGAAGAACAAAATCATGTCATTTGCAGGGAAATGAATGCAACTGGAAAACATTATGCTAAGTGAGATTATTAGTCACAAAAAGTAAAAAATCGTATGCTTTCCCTAATATGCGGAAACTAAGGAGAAAGTGTGGCATAAGAGGGACTCTAGAAGAAGGAGAAACCTTAGATGAGCAAAGAAGGTGACTTAACTGAAGGTGATGGGGGGCTGGAAACACCCTAATGCACATGATGAACTATATCAAAGTCAATCACTAAACCAGACATGAGAAGCAGGGAGGGGGGAGGGAATGGGGGAGGATTGCGGAAGGATTAAATGAGTGCTGTGTGCAAGTATGCCTTTACCAGCTTGTACCTCACAAATATGTGTGATTACAATGCACCAATAAAAAATGAGATGATTGGCAAAATGTAAAAAAAAAAGGAAAAGAACCAAGGCAGAGCTGAGAAGTCACAGGATAAAGGACTTTGGAAGTCATCCAGACACAGGAATGAATTGCGGCCACACATCCGTCCCCTCTCACAGCCATGGCAGGTGTCAGAGAGCTGTCCTGGTATTCTTTTCTGCTGAAAACAAATCAGGCCCCCAAACCTAAAAACAGTGGCTCAGACACCTTCAACAAATTCAAGCGCAGAGCTGGCATATATTATAACTTTACCATGCTTGATGGTGTATCATCTCTTCGTTTAAAAGAAAAGAAAACTGAGAGAAGGGAAAAAGACTAAGTGATTAGCACCAAGTCCAAGTTATGGAGGAGGTCAGGACGGGAATCAAATCACCTGCTGCCCAATCCTGTGCTCTGCAAAGAAACCCTCACATCATGTGATGCACTAGCTGACTTATTTTGTAGAAGGAAGGGGGATGCATGTGTTATATAGAAGTTTTCCTGATTAGAAAGAGAGGGAGAGAAAATAAGGAAGTATTTCCTATGGACTGAGTCATCTTTTTTTCCAGCTAATACATTGAACCAGACCTAGATAGAGATGGTTGGCCAGGGATCCTGTTATTCTCATTGACAGGTAGGATGTAAGGCAGGGGTGTGTTTCCTGTTGTCTCCAATGACTAAAGAAAGAGGAGAAAATGAAAATGTAAAAAACACAGCACTTTAGATTTTTGCTCCATTGTTTTGCCCTGCCCAGGCTCTATTTTCATTGAGTTCCCTTAATTTTTTCCTAGGAACATAAGCAGGGTACAAAGTATCTTTTGAAACATTTCCTCATACATTTATTGGCCATTTGTATTTCTTCTTTTGTGAAGTGTCTATTTAGATCCTTTGCCCATTTTTTGATTGGGTTATTTGCTTTCTTAGTTGCAGTTTTCTTGAGTTCTTTGTATATCCTAGATATTAGACCTCTATCTGAAGTGTAACTGGCAAAAATTTTCTCCCACTCTGTAGGCTTTCTGTTGAGGTTCTTGATAGTTTCCTTTGCTCTGCAGAAGCTCTTCAGTTTAATGCAATCCCATATATTGATCTTCCTTTGAGCTGCCTGTGCTTTTGGGGTCCTGTTGAGAAAGTTTTTACCTGTGCCTATATGTTCAAGTGTTGGTCCTATGCCCTCTTCAAGTAGCTGCAAGGTCTCTGGTCTGACTTCCAGGTCCTTGATCCACCTTGAGTTGACTCTTGTGCAGGGTGAGAAAGTGGGGTTTATTTCCATTTTCCTGCATATGGTTAACCAGTTTTGCCAACACCATTTGTTAAAGAG
>PVLC010015661.1:0-12144 GCA_004027655.1 Graphiurus murinus
TTTTTTTTTTGCGGTACTGGGGATTGAACTCAGAGGCATTCTATCTCCGAGCTATACCCCCAGCCCTATTTTTTATTCTTTATTTTGAAACCGGGTCTCACTAAGTTGCGGAGTGCCTCACTTAGGTAGCTGAGGCTGGCCGCGAACCCGGATCCTCCGGTCTCAGCCTCCCAAATGCTGGGATTACAAGCGTGCACCACCACGCCCGGCTCTGGATATGAATTTTTATTTCAAATTTTTGCAGTGAAATTCTGGATATGAATTTTTATTTCAATTTTTGCAGTGAAATGATGGGTTGGTTTAGTAACTGAAAGGAAGATTCTTAAAACTTGAGAAGGAAAAATCAAATCTGCGCATGGTGTGGTGTGCACACTTGTAATCTCAGTACTTTCGAGGCTGAGACACAAGGATCACAGGTTCAAAGAGCCTCAGCAAGTAGTGACAGTCTCATCAACCTAGGGAGACCCTGTTACAAAATAAAAAGGGCTGGGGGTGTAGCTCAGAGGTAGAATGCTCTGGTCTCAATCCTAGGTAGCACAACAGATAAATAAATCTGAGAACCTTCTAGAATCCACGTGTGCTCTGCACTGAGTCTCCTGCAGTGTGGACAGGAGAGGCTTGAGCGAGTGTGGACGCGCTCAGCCGTGGTGCTCCTGCGTCCTGGCCTTTGGCGTGGTCACTCCTCAGCTGGGGCGTCGTCCTCCTCCTCTGTCCTTGTCCCTGGGTACAATCTCTTCTCCAGGCCGTGTGAGCACAGGGACCCGCACTTCACCAGAGCCTCGTCCTGTCTCCACCGCAGGCAGCGAGGCCTCTTGTGGCTGGAGCAGCCTCGGCTCAGGCCTGAGTCTCACCTGCAGCCGCCAGGGCGACAGCCGCCACCGCCGACCAGCATTTGCCTGAGGATCCATTGAGAAAGATCCTGTCTCTAGAGAAGGGAGCGGCTCTGCATCGAGCATTCACTCAAGGGACATTTGTCGTGTGCCAGATGTGGGACGTGGTCTCTTCTGCCTCCTGACAATTCAACTCTGAGGAAAGAAAGAAAAGTCTCCAGACTGTGGAGCCGTGCTCTAGTGGAGGAGGCGGAGGACACCCTCCAAGCAGAGGACAGAGGCCGGTGTTCATGGAGGAGGGTGAGTGTTCTGGGGAGGTGACCAGAGCGGGGTGTGTGGGGACAGGAAAGGAGGCTGTTTCACTCGGGGGCTCAGCTTTGGCCTTTTTGTAAGGTGACTTTGAGGAGAGGTGTGAGGACAGAAGGCCCTGGTCAGGAGGATGTGTGCAGGAAGAACCTCCAGTGCAAATGGCCTGGGGCACGATCCTGTCTGTGTTCTGGGGAGAGGGAGCCGCCTGGGACGTGGCGCAGAGTCACTGAGAGGAGCCCAGAGGTGCGGGCAGCTCCTGCAGGCCTGGAGGACGCCGAGGACCTCAGTGAGAGTGGGCAGCGCTGAGCAAAGGCAGACACGGCGCTTTATTATTAAGTCAGTACATTATCAAACCTCTAAGATGAATAAGGTTGAAAATAATGAAGATTGATTATTCCAAACAGTCAAGAGAACAACAAAAGCATTGTTTGGATAGGAATTAGGAGAGGAGTCAGGGCAAAGTCCCAGGTCCTCAGGCGTGGTCTCAAGGTCTCGGGTCCTGGGAACTATCTGGGTGCAGAGACCTAGCACTGGGGATTCCCTATCTCCCCGGAGTGTCACATCTCCCTGTCCCAAACTGTGTCAGGTCCCTCTGCCTGGACACTCGTGACGCAGCCCCAGTTCTCTCTTCCATTGGCTGTCGGGTTCCCAGAGAAGCCACTCAGTGTCACATGGTTCCCTGTTATAAACCCTCCACCCGCCCCTCCAGACTCCCTGGACTCGAGTCTCCCCACTCAGGAGGACGGTGGTCCTGGCTCCCCACGCCCGCTCCTCTGCTCTCGGGAAGGGCCAGGGCGGTCCTGTCTTGAGGGAGAGTTGGCAGCAAGTGCGAGGTCCTGAGCTCCTCGGGCTCTGCGGGGAGGAGCAAGGGGACGCCCAGCGGGGACCCAGGACCCAGGAAGCAGCAGAGCAACTGTCCCCAGCAGCCACCCCTGTCCTGAAGTCCACACTGGCCTCCCCTCCCCCTCCCGTTCCATTCTCCAGGATCCCGCTGAAGGAAAGGGCAGGACACAGGAGGAGAATGTCAGCTTTGACACAGGTCATCCCTAGCTGCCAGGGTCGGGGCAGGTCCCCTTACACTCCCTCCCTTCCCGTGCACACTGCTGAGATCGGTCCTGGTCACTTTGTGTATGGACACAGCAGTGTTCCAACTGTGTTCTTCATCAAGTCCCTTTCCCCTCTCCTCCTCCCCACCCCCTGCTCTGCTCTGTGTCTCTCTCCTCCTCCCCATCCCCTGCTCTGCTCTGCGTCTCTCTCCTCCTTTATCTGAAGTCCCCTTTTGCTTCCCAATCTCTCTCCAGCTCCCCCAGAGGAGAGAACACACGCAGCCTTCACGTTCTGAGACTGGCTCATCTCCCTCAAGGCAGCGTTCTCTAGCTCCACCCATTTCCCTGCAGGTGAATTAATTGTGCTCTTCTCTCTGGCTGAGTAAAATTCCATTGTGTGCATCCACCACAGTTTTGTAATCCATTCATCTGTTGAGGGACAGCTGGGCTGGTTCCATAATTTGGCTGAATGATGCTGCTACTAAACATGGATATCAACTGGGCGTGGTGGCACACACTTGTAATCCCAGCATTTGGGAGGCTAAGAACAGAGGATCTAGGTTCGAGGCCAGCCTCAGCTACCTAGTGAGGCCCTCCACAACTTAGTGAGACCCTGTTTCAAAATAAAGAATAAAAAATCGGGCTGGGGGTGTAGCTCGGAGGTAGAATGCCCCTGAGTTCAATCACCAGTACCGCAAAAATAAATAAATAAATAAAAATTTTGACGGTAATTTCTTTGGAAAGATACCTAGGAGTTGATCTCCATTCTATCAGAAGTTAGGTGGAATCTCAGTGTTGTTTTGATTTGTGTTCCTCTTAATTGCTCATGGTCTATAAATGCAACTCTTCCTATAAAAGATTTCAGAAGTAGGAAATTGTTTGACTTTCAGCAGGAAAATTCAGTTTGGTACTTATACTTTAAGATTGATTCAGACCTCATATCAATAATCATTAACTGGTTGTAACACGAATTCAGGCCACTTTTTTTTAAGCTCAGAAACATTCCAAGATAATAAATTGAACTATTTATTTTAAAAGAGAACTGTATCACCTAGGCCCGGTGGCACACACTTGTAATCCCAGTACTTGAGAGACTGATACAGGAGGATTGTAGATTCAAAGCCAACATCAGCAACTTAGTGAGGTGCTCAGCAACCTAGGAGCCTTGTTTCCAAATAAGATATAAAATTGGGCTGGGGCATGTGGCTTGGAGGTAGAATGCCTCTGGGTTCAATCCACAGTTCCAAAAATAGAATAAAATGAGAACTTTCTTAAAAGCTATAGCTGCATCTAAAAATACCACTAATCAAAGATAGATCATTATGATATTTCACTTGGAGTCACTGCTGTTTGAGGGATGATGATAAGATTCTAAGGGATTTTTTTTTTAATTTCCTTAGGATGGGGAAGAATGTATGCGAAGTATGGACCCAAAAGTGCCAGTTACTTCCTGTCATGAAGATATTCTTTTCCTTTGTTTTATACAATTATCTCCATGATCTAGTCTATTAACTGAAACAGAGTGACAGGTGTGAGGCATCTTTGTGGCACCGACATCTTCAGCATCCTTCTAAAGAGACATAGAAAGGGATATGAGAGAAGGCAGAAAATGCAGAGTACAAGGAACGAACGGTAGATATTTTAGGGTGTAATCTTTTTTTACTGGGCTGGGGTGGTGGGGAAAACCTTCATCAAAATTTGCTTTTATGTGCAATGGATAAATTCCCCTTTCTTGGTGTGGAAGTGAACACTATGGAGGGAAGTTTTTTCTAACCAATCCCCTTATTACCTTGGCCAACATGTGCCGGCCCTGGTCACATTACTTCCTTCTCACTCTGACCTCGTGCAGAAGCAGCGCTGACCGACTCCGTTCCCTCCGTCCCTCCTGCGCCTGTCCACACTCCTGTGTGTGGATGACCTGATCACTGGTGTTGGTCTCCTGGAAGTCACCAACATAAATGGCTGCCTACAGCTGCGATTCTAAGCTGCTAAATCACCTTAAGAAGCATCTAAAGTAACTGTGGTTATCATTGCCCTGATCCACAAAATATATGTTTGTCTCTGGGAGAAATAATTAGCATATGCCGTGAGTCAGGGGAGTGATCCTTATCGTAGAGCAAAGGAGGCCTCTGTGTGGATGCAGACTGTGAAGAGATTTGTCTGGACCATTGGGCAGGTAAGTTCCAAAGTGTCAATTCATATCCTTCAAGGAGTTCTCCTGGTTAGAAACCTTTTTATTTTTCATCTCAAAACACGGTCTTGCTAAGTTGCTGAGGCTGGCTTCGAATGTAATCCTCCCATCTCAGCCTCCCAAGTACTGGGATTACAAGCATGCACCAGCCTCCTGGCTTAGATGTTTTGTTTTCCTTTGTTTTGGGTGCTGGTGATTGAGCCCAAGAACATTCTACCTCTGAGCTACTTCTCACTAAACTGGGAAGGGCCTCACTAAGTTTTTGAGGGCTGGCCTCGAATCTGTGATCCTCCTGTCTCAGCCTCCCAAGTACTGGGATTACAAGTGTGCACCACCACACCTGGCTCTCTTGGAGTTATTTTTCAATTCTTATTCAAATATTAATGATTACAAGATTATTCAAGTCATTAGAGAGATGTGGTAAATCATATTTTCCAGGAGTTTCAATTAAAATTTTCTAATTAAGTGACAAACAAATTTGTATTTCCTGTCTTCTATTTTCTTAATTCATGGCATGTGCACATTGCTTCCTTTTACACTATGATATAGTTTATTGTGATTCTTGCACTCTCTTCCCTTAACCAGTGATTTTTACATTTTATTACTCTTTTGGGGGGGAAGGATGGAGGGAACTGGGAATAAAACCCAAGGGCATTCTCTACCACTGAGCTATTTCCCCGGCCCTTTTTGTTTTTAATGTGGAGACAGGGTCTCCCTAAGTTCCCCAGTCTGTCCTGGAACTTGTGATCCTCCTGCCTCAGCCTCCCACATACTGGGATTACAGGTGTGCACCACCATGCCTGTCCGTTAAATTACACTTTTGAAGTACCTTTTTGCCTGTGTTAACTGTCTCAACTGTGTTGTCAGTTTCTATTATAGAACTTGTGTTTTGTTCTATTTTGCTATGTCTTTTCTAACCATTCAAAGTTTATGTTTGGCTCAGTAATTCTAACTTCCTTTCTTTTCAAACATCTGCCATGTTTGAAAACTTATGTGCTATAAATTTCCCTCTAACAATATTTTTAGCTACAACTCTTAGATTGGAATTTTATTGTCACTCAGCTCAAATTACTGCCAATATGATTTTTAATTCATAGGTTATTTCCAAAAATATAGAATGTTTTACTGGGGTTTATTTATGGGGTAGTAATAAATTCTAAACTAAAATTCTTTTTTCTTTTTCTTTTCTTTTTTCTTTTTTTTTTTTTTTTGGCGGTACTGGGGATTAAACTCAGGGGCATTCTACCTCCAAGCTACACCCCCAACCCTATTTTTTATTCTTTATTTTGAAACAGGGTTTCACTAAGTTGCGGAGTGCCTCACTAGGTAGCTGAGGCTGGCCACGAACCCAGATCCTCCGGTCTCAGCCTCCCAAATGCTGGGATTACAAGGGCGCGCCACCACGCCCAGCTAAACTAAAATTTTTATGCTCAGAATTGGGACATTTTAATCCTTTGAAATTTTTTCAACATCTTTTCTTGTGCAAAACAAAGTTAATTGTGTTACTGTGCCCTTACGACTTTAAAATAATGTGTACTTGGCGGGCGTGGTGGTACACACTTGTAATCCCAGCATTTGGGAGGCTGAGACAGGAGGATCCCGGTTCGAGGCCAACCTCAGCTACCTAGTTAGGCACTCTGCAACTTAGTGAGACCCTGTTTCAAAATAAAGAATAAAAAATAGGGCTGGGGGTATAGCTCGAAGGTAGAATGCCCCTGAGTTCAATCCCCAGTACCGAAAAAAAAAAAAAATGTGTACTTCATAGGAAGGGAACATGATGATCTATTGAGGTTTATTTAATTAAACCTGTAAGAGTTACCAAAGAGTAATTCTATAATAAAAATAAGAACCACTGACAACATTCTTTGACTTAAGAGCAATGGGAAAACATCAAAATAAAAATTTTCAGAGCTCTGGAAATAAACCAAAATCTTACAATAATTCAAGGAATAATAATTTAAGAAAAAAATCAACTGAAAGTCAAAAAGATCAATAAACCTTGTGGCTATTTAACACATTCTATTCCAATCTCTCTCCCCACCACCCTCATATTGTTCCTAAAAACCAAAAGGCCAGCAGCCACTGGGTGAGACCGCAGTGTAATTCTCTAGCTAACTACCTGGAGGCAGGTAAAACTTCCCAGGGTAAAAGCACAGTTCTCCACAAAACTCACCTAACTTCAGCCTCCAGCCACAAGTCACATGGTTGTGAGACCACCCACACTTATAAATGGCAATAAATTCAGAGGCCTCCCCACTACCCTTTCACATTCTATAACTCACACACTCACATGCCTCAGAAAAGTGTTATACTTAAGATTATAGTTTTATTATGAAAGATACAAATGGGGGCCAGCCAAATGAAGAGACACATAGGAGCAGAAGTGGGAAGGTCCCCGCTGTGATCTCTCTGACACGTACAGTTCCCGTCCTGAGTCATGCCTACACTCAGATATGACCTGAGGGACCCACTGTGAATACAAGACACTGTTATCACTTAGGAAAGTCTAGGGATTTGGAGTTTAACTCCCAGAAACAGGAATAACAGTCAGCCAAATTTTTATTATACAATAGGATAGGTTTACAACTCTCCAAAAGACCCCACTGTGTTAAGCTTATCATTTAATCCCAGTGCTTTAGCCCCTAAAGGCCTTGTTAACTCGGGAAAAACTAGCCTTCTTAAAGCTAACCATTTCCTTCAGATAATAAGAAACTGCAAGTGTACTTTTTTTTTTTTTTTTTTTGGTGGTGGTGGTGGTACTGAGGATTGAACTCAGGGGCATTCTACCTCCGAGCTCTATCCCCAGCCCTATTTTTTATTCTTTATTTTGAAACAGGATATCACTAAATTGTGGAATGCCCCACTAGGTAGCTGAGGCTCAGCCTCCCAAATGCTGGGATTACAAGCGTGAGCCACCACGCCCAGCGCAGCAAGTGTACTTTTCAAATGCAACACAACCAATTCAGAGCCTATATACCATCCCAGCTACCTCTTGTACTGAGCTCTCAGGACCGCTATCCATCTGCCCTGTCAGACAACTAGGACCAGGGTCATAGAAACAAACATGCACACAGGTCTCGCTGTGTTTTCCATCAGGTCCCCCACTCCCACTAGCCACCCTCCCCGTGTACACTAGTGAGATTGGAAGTGATACCTTCACACAAGGGCGTAGCATTATTTGAACTTTTCACTCATCGTTTCTTCCTTCTTCCCTCCCCACCTCCCTCTTCCTGTCTCTTTCCACTATTCTACTGGTCTCTTTCCTCAGTGATCTAAAGTCCATTTTGCTTCCTAGTTTCTCTCTACCTTCCAGCTACTCTTCTGAGAGAGGACTAATATCTACAATACATAAAGAACTGTAAAAGTCGAACACTAAAACAAAAACAAAACAAAACAACAACAACAAAAACACCCAGGTAACCCAGTCAAAAGTGATTAATTGAACTGAATAGACACTTCTCAAAAGAAGAGATACAAATGGTCAATAAATGTATGGCGGCAAAAATGTTCAACATCATTAGCAATCGGGGAAATGCAAATCAAAACTACACTGAGTTTCTATGTAATTCAAGTTAGAATGGCAATCACCAAGAACACAAACGGCAACCTGAGTGAGGAAAAGAGGGAAAATAGCTGAGCGCAGGTAGGGAGCATGCCTCGCTAGCTCTGAGCACAGCAGGCTGGAGAAGGGACTCCCCTGCTCCCCAGGGGAAGATTACCAGCAACTAACAAAGAAGAAACTAAATCCTATTGACCCAGTGGGTACAGGCTGCCAAACCAAAAAGAAAATCGTAATCAGCTTTCCATGCCAGAGAAGCTCTGAGCTGCCTAGCCTGACTGCCCAGCAAATCAATGGCCTCGACAGATCTTGTCAAAATTGGAACCTCAAGAAAACAGAATCCTACAGATTCCTGAGAGACTCCAACATACCTCTTGGCCATCCTGAGTTTACAATCAGCTTCAGAGTCTGAGAGTTTGCAAAGGATCCCTGCAGACACATTGGAAACACAATTTTCCTGACAGCCCCTAGAGATTTCAGGGGTGGGATGCAGAAGCAGCAGTCTACCCTGCTCTCCCATGGCAGTCCAGAAACTGAGGGTGTAGACCCCAGTTGCCTATCCCAGGATGACAAAACACGGAGGGAAATTACAAACACTTCTACCGCTGGGGCTGGGCCTGATTGGAAAACTGGCTAGCAGACCTCTGGGCACTAACGTGATCCCAGCCTACAGGTGGATCATCTCCCTCCCCCCATAGCAACTTAGAGATGCATGGGATGCAGACTGTAGCTCCTGGACAGCTGAGACGATACCCTATTACCATGGCAACAGGGAGGTCTCCAGATTTTAATGCCTGCAATCTACTAACACCACTGCGGCGGGCAGAAGGAATCCCCAAGTAGCTGCAACCCAGTGCTGGTGGTCTGCTGGCAGAACAGTGGTGGGGATAATTCAGGACAGACTACAGGGCTGTCTTGCAGGGTGATAAACACTTAACAGGAAGTCCTGGCTACCTGTACTGCTAAGGCTGTACCCTATTAGCATGGTAACAGGTAGATCCTTGGATATTAATGCCTGAAGTTTACTAACAGCACCACCATGGCAAGCAGTACCAAGAGGACAATTCATAGCATTGAGTGCTAACAAAAGAACAGAAAGTCACCAAATAAACAATCTAATGACATGCCTCAAAGCCCTTAGAAAACAGGAACCCCAAATGTGGTAGAAGATGGGAAATCATTAATATTAGAGCATAAATCAATAAAATAGAGAATAAAAATAATGCAAAATATCAAAAAAGCAAAAGGCTAATTTTTAAAAGATAAACAATATTGATAAAGCTTTAGCCAACCAACTAAAATGAGAGAATCAACCCAAATTACTAAAATAAGAGGTGAAAAAGGAGATAACACCACAGACACTGTGGAAATCCAAAAGATCATGAGAAACTATTTTGAAAAACTATATTCCAATAAGTCAGAAAACATAGAAGAAATTGAAAATTTTCTAGATATATACAACCCACCTAAATTGAATCAAAAGGATATATAGAGCCGGGCATGGTGGCGCACGCTTGTAATCCCAGCATTCGGAAGGCTGAGACCGGAGGATCCGGGTTCGCAGCCAGCCTCAGCTACCTAGTGAGGCACTCCGCAACTTAGTGAGACCCTGTTTCAAAATAAAGAATAAAAAATAGGGCTGGGGGTGTAGCTTGGAGGTAGAATGCCCCTGAGTTCAATCCCCAGTACTGCAAAAAAAAAAAAAACAAAACAAAAACAAAAACAAAAGGATATATAAAACTTAAACTGACCAATAGCGAGCAAAGAGATTGAAACAGCCTACCACCTAAAAGAGGCCAGGTCCAGATGGAGCCCCAGTCAAATTTTATAAAAGCTTTATAGAAGATCTAAGCCAAATACTTCTCAAACTATTCCATGAAATAGGAAGAGATGGAATTCTCCCCAACTCATTCCATGAAGCCAGTATCACCTTAATACCAAAACTGAATAAAGGAAGTTCAAGAAAAGAAAATTACATACCAATATCATTGATGAACTTAGATGCAAAACTTCTAAACAAAATACTAGTGACATGCATTCAAAAACCATATCAAGAAAATTATACACCACAACCAACTCGGTTTCATTCCAGGGATGCAAGACTGTTTCAACATTCATAAAACAGTAAATAGATAGCTGGGCTTGGTTACACATGCTTGTAATCCCAATACTTGAGAGGCCAAGACAGAAGAGTTGCAGATTCACAGCCAGTCTCAGCTACTTAATGAGGCCCTCCGCAACTTAGTGAGACCCTGTTTCAAAATAAAAATAGGGATGGGAGTTCAGCTTGAGGTAGAATGCCCCTGGGTTCAATCCCCAGTTCCACAAAACAAAATAAAAACAAAGCAAAATAAAACAAAACAAAAAACAATAATTATATGCACCATGGAAATAGAGATAAGAATAAAAATCACATGACCATTTAAATAGATGCTGAAAAAGCATTTGACAAAATACAACACCATTCCTGTTTAAAAAGAAAAACTGCAGAAATCCAGAATAGAAAGAACATTCTACAAAATTGTGAGATCAATTTAAGATAAGCTCAAAGACAACATCATACTCAATGAGGAAAAACTACAAGAATTCCCCTTAAAATCAGGAACAAGACAAGGGTGCCTATTATCACTTCTTCTTATCAATATAATACTAAAACTCTAGCCACAGCAATAAGGCAAGAGAAGGAAATCAAATATAAATAGGAAAAGGAAAAACTGAAGTTACCTCTGTTTGCAGATGACATGATTCTATCCCTAGAGAGCCTAAAACCTTGACTGAAAAATTCCTGGAGCTGATAAACAAATTCAGCAAAGCAGCAAATACAAAATCCATCTAAAGAAATCAGTAGCTTTTCTATAGGCCAGCCATGAATCTACTGAGATAGAAATCCAGGAAACAATCCCATTCACAATAGCCCCCAAAACAATAAACTATCTAGGGGTAAACCTAAACAAGGAAGTAAAAGATCTCTACATTGAAAACTATAAAACACTAGAGAAAAAAATTGAAGAACTTAGAAGATGTAAAGATCTCCCATGCTCTTGGATAGGCAGAACAAATATGATAAAAATGGCCATTCTTCCAAAAGGGATGTACAGATTAATCCTATTAAAATACCATGGTCATTCTTCACAGAACTAGAAAACTCAGTCTTAAAATTCATATGTAACAGAAAAAGACCCAGAATAGCCAAAACAGTTCTCCACAATAAGAACTACACAGAAGGCATCACAATACCTGACTTCAAACCATACTACAGAGCTATAGTAATAAAAACAGCAGGATATTGGCAAAAAAAAGAAAAAAAAAACAGACATGTAGACTAATGGAACAGAATAGAAGATTCAGAAACAAATCCACACACATATAGCCAATTGATTTTTGACAGTGGCCAAAAACATACACTGGAAAACAGCCTTTTCAACAAATGGTGTTAGTAAAACTGCTTATCTAGTTGTACAAAAATGGAAATAAATCTCACATTCTAACCCTGCACAAGAGTCAACTCAAGATGGGTCAAAGACCTGGAAATTAGACCAGAGACTTTGCAATTACTAGAAGAGAGAATAGGCCCAATACACCAACATATTAAAAAAAAAAAAAAAAAAACTTCCTCAGCAAGATCCCCAAGACACAAGAAATTAAAATGAGAATTAGTCAGTGGGAGTACATTAAATTAAAGAGCTTCTGTGCAGCAAAGCAAACCACCAATAACATCAAGAGCTGAAAGAATTAGAGAAGAGCTTTGCAGGATACTCCTCTGACAGAGGACTAGGGTGTGGTGGCTCACGCTTGTAATCCCAGTCCTTGGGAAGCTGAGACCAGGGGATCCAGGTTTCGAGGCCAGCCTCAGCTACTTAGTGAGGCCCTCTGCAACTTTGTGAGACCCTGTTTCAAAATAAAGAACTAAAAAATAGGACTAGGAATGTAGCTCGGAGGTAGAATGCTCCTGGGTTCCATCCCCAGTATGCAAAAATAAATAAATAATAATAATACCTAGAATATACAAAAAAAACCTTAAAAATTTTGCTGCTAAAATAAAACCCAATCAAAAAATGGACAAATGAACTAAATAGACATTTCACAAAAGAAATATAAATGGACAATAAATAAATAAAAATTGTTCAGTATCATTAGCAATCAGAGAGATGAAAATCAAAACTACACTGAGATTTCCCCAAACCCCAACTAGAATGGTAATCATTAAAA
>PVLC010015661.1:12244-37018 GCA_004027655.1 Graphiurus murinus
TGTAATCCCAGCATTCGGGAGGCTGAGACCGGAGGATCCGGGTTCGCGGCCAGCCTCAGCTACCTAGTGAGGCACTCCGCAACTTAGTGAGACTCGGTTTCAAAATAAAGAATAAAAAATAGGGCTGGGGGTATAGCTCGGAGGTAGAATGCCCCTGAGTTCAATCCCCAGTACCGCAAAAAAAAAAAAAAAAAAAATACAAATAATAGTAAGTGCTGGTGAAGATGTGGGAAAGTAGGCACTCTTTCCCACAAAGAGTTGTTGGTGGGATCGCAAATGAATGCAGTCACTTTAGAGATCAGTGTGGAGGTTCCTCAGAAGAATGAGAATGGACCTACCGTATCATCCAGCTGTACCACTCCTCAGTATTTACCCAAAGAGATTGAAACCAGACCACTGTAATGATGCATGCATCTCTATGTTCAAGGCAGCCCAGTTCACAATAGCCAAATTATAGAACCAGCCCAGGTATTCATCCACAGATAAATGAATTACAAAATTATAGGAGATACACACAATGGAATTCTACTCAATTGTAAAGAAGAATAAAATTATCATTTTTAGGAAAGTGGGTAAGTGAGATTAATCAGTCTCAAAAAGTGAAAGATCAGCCAGGCATGATGGCGCACACTTGTAATCCCAGCACTTGGGAGACTGAGACAGGAGGATCACAGGTTCACAGGTTCAGAGCCAGCCTCAGCTAATTAGTGAGGCCCTCTGCAACTTAGTAAGACCCTGTTTCAAAATAAAGAATAAATAAAAGTAGGGCTGGGGATGTAACTCGGAGGTAGAATGCCCCCTGGGTTCAACCCCCAGTACAGAAAAAAAATGAAAGATCAGCTGTTTTCCCTCATATGTGGAAGCTAAGGAGAAATTGGGATACAAAAAGGAATCTAGACAAAGGAGGAGAAACCCTGGAGGAGTGATGGAGGCGTCCTGAGGGAGGGAGGGATGAAGAGGAGACACTTCAGTAGACATGATGCACTACACAATTACCAACGCCGATCTCAGTGTTGTGCACAGGGAGGGGCAGGGAGCGGGAGGAAGTTGGGGGAAGGCTCTCTTAGTGCCGTGTGCATGTATGTCTCTGTTACTCTGAACTTCATCATGATGTATGATTACAATGCACCAAAAAAAGAAAGAAAGAGAAGAAAAAAACTCCTATCAGATATGACCTCCTGCCTGTTTGAATGGCTATTATCAAAAAGACAAAAGATAAGAAATATTGGTGAAGATTTAAGAAAAGGGAACCTTCACAAATTGTTGGATGAAATGTAAGTTAGTACTGCCATTAGGAAAAAAAAAACAGTATGGAAGTTCCTCAAATTAACAAGAAGCCAGGCATGGTAATCCCAGTACTTGGGAGGCTGAGATCGGAGGATCCAGGTTTGAGGCCAGCCTCAGCTGTTTAGTGAGGCCCTCTGCAACTTAGTGAGACCCTGTTTCAAGATAAAGAATAAAAAATAGGGCTGAGGCTGTAGCTCAAAGGTAGAATGCCCCCTGGGTTCCATCCCCAGTACCAGAAAAAAAAAATTAACAAGAAAACTATCATAGGATCCATCAATCCCACTGCAGGGAATATGTCCAAAGAAATGAAAGCACCATGCCAAAGAAATTATCTGCAACTACCATGTTCATTACATCATTACAGTACTATTCACAACAGCAAAGATATGGAATAGAAAATGGTTAAAGGAAATCTGACATACATACCCTATGGTGCCGAGGTCCAGCCCTCTTGGCAACAGGTTGATCTCATAAAAGTTGATAGTAAAATAGCAGTTAACAAGTATTGCGGTGATTTTAGAAAGAGGGTTGTGAAGCCGGGCGTGGTGGCGCACGCTTGTAATCCCAGCATTCAGGAGGCTGAGACCCGAGGATCCGGGTTTGAGGCCAGCCTCAGCTACCTAGTGAGGCACTCTGCAACTTAGTGAGACTCGGTTTCAAAATAAAGAATAAAAAATAGGGCTGGGGTGTAGCTCGGAGGTAGACCGCCCCTGAGTTCAATCCCCAGTACTGCAAAAAAAAAAAAAAAAAAAAAAAAAAGAAAAAGAAAGAAGGTTGTGAATGTGTGGGTCAAAGGTTAAAAAAATTGCCAGTTATATTCAACAAATTCAAGAGATCTATTGTATAACATGCTGAATATTGTTTACAGTACACTGACTATTGAAAAAGGCAAAGATAGTGGATGTAAGGCATTCTCACCATGAACACCATGACAATGTGAGGTAATGCATGTGGCAATTAGCTATAGATTTAGTCAATGAACAACAAATACGTACCTCAAAATGTCATAGTATCAGCATTTGGGAGGCTGACACTGGAGGATCCGGGTTCCTGGCCAGCCTCAGCTGCTTAGTGAGGCCCTCTGCAACTTAGTGAGACCCTGTTTCAAAATAAAGAATAAAAAATAGGGCTGGGGATGTAGCTTGGGGGTAGAATACCCATAGGTTCCATCCCCAGTACTGCAAAAAAAAAAAAAAAAGTCATAGTATGCATGGTAAATACACAAAAGTTGTTATTGACTTAACAAATAAATACAAAAATACACATAAAATTTTAAAATGAAATAAAGAATGTCCTGAAGCAGGAAATGATATTTAGTCTGTAATGCAAAGTAATGCCCACCACAGCCCCAGCATAAAATAGATGTCACACTCCTACTGGCATGTTAAGAGAAGTTAAGGAAAGGAAGCAACTACAAAGCCCTGGGGAGGATTTACACCAATGAGGAATTTCTATGGGTGTAATATAAATGGACCATACTAGAGCTAGCAAGAGTGGGGAGCCTGTTAACCAACCAAGGCCTGAAGTAGCAAAAGGAAGAAATCATATTGCAAAACCAGAAAGAAAAGAATCTCCATGCACAAGACTGCCTCCCAGAGGCAGCCTTGTGTAATGCCGGCTGAGAGGGAATGTGCCGCAGACTGGCCTGTGCTCACACTCTAGGTGTCAGGTAGTAATTCTCTTTAGATAAACCAACCAGAAGTCGGATGTCCAGGACTCCTCTGGAGTCAGCCTGACTCAGAATAGAAACTATTAAGCAGAAAGTGTGAGAAGCTACTATTTTGGATTGAGCTCCTGCTTGGCCCCAACACACCAAACCAAACCAAAAATGCAATCATATCGGGAACCCCAGGCTGAACCCTCAACCGTGAGGCCCCAATAAAGACGCTGCCTGAATGTTGCTGATTCAAACCTCTCTTTATTATACCTCTCTCTCTGGGATCGAGGGCACTACACAAGCAGTAACAAACACAGCACAGAAGCCGTCTCTCCAAATAGTGCCTTCCAACAGACTCCCAATAACCCCTCTCTCCAGCAATCCACCTTCCACTAGCAACCAACAACCTTTCCTCCCAGAACTTCTCCAGCAACCCACTCCAGCAACAACCCAGCCAGCCTTTCCCCAGCAATTCTCCCCAGCAACAACAACAACTCTTCTGGGCGAGAGGCGGAGGCTCTTAAAGCCACACAGGGCCTAAGCCACGAGGCGTCTCATACAGCTCTCACCTGGCCCGGCCACGAGCTGGGCATGCTGGTGCATGCGCTCTGGCGTGGCGCAGCCCTAGAATGATACCACCTGCAGCCACTTCTGGCACTCTGCCAGGCGCCATCTAGAGGTGGGGTCTTTCCGGCCGGGCTAGGCCCCCGACATCTCCCCCTAACTGTTTATATATAAAGTGGCCATAGATGGTGCCTGTCTTAGGTGGTCAGTCTCCAGCAGTCATCCTTACCCGTCCTTAGAACAGTGGTATCAAGACCACCTTCCTGTCTTAGGTTGGTATGACGCTGAGTCCGATCACACCCGTCCCTGGCTACCGATCTAACAAGCCACACTCCAGGGGAGATGTCAGCCTCAATGGCAGAGAATGCTGGTACAATCGCTTGCTACTGCTAACTCTGGCTGGCCCACAGAAGACACATGCACCGCACCAGCCCGACAGTGGCTACCAAGAGATATTACCAGAGCTGGAAAATCCATTCAGGCACCCAAATGGTTACAATGGCAATCAACCAACAAAGGGGTTAACTGGAGAGTTCAGATAAGTCCAATCGCTTGAGACAGTGCTGAAATGTCCACACAAGCGCTCAGACGGTTACATAATAACCAGGTTACAAAGGGGTTAACTGTGGAGAGTTCTGTTAAGTCCAATTGCTCAAAGGGGTTAACTGTAGAGAGTTCTGTTAAGTCCAATGGAAAGTCTTATAGACGGTAGTGGAAAAGCAGAAGTCTTGCATCAATCTAAGTTGTGTCCGAGCTCCGAGGAAGGCTGCGTCGTATCTTCAGCACTCCTCCTGGACGCCACGCTGCCATCAGGCCCACAGTCATCAGATGTACCAGCGGTGCTAGTCTCATCTTGGCTCCTCGAGGGCTCCGCCGCAGGTCTCACTAGGAGTTCAGGAACCCAAATCGGCACATCCTTGCCCTGTTGAAATACACAAACAAAACCTCTCTTCCAAATTATCAAGGATATCTACACAAATAAGCAAAAGCTGGAGAAGAGAGAAGCAAGATTTAGTAGTTTGGAGAAAAGGAAAGCAGGATTTCATTGCTGATTATTGAGAACGGTAAAAGCAAAACAGCCCCAGCTGAAACTGCTAGCGTGAAGGTCCACAACATCTTCTTGTCTTGATGATGAAGTAGAAAACAATGTAGAGAATGGCAAAAGAAGAAAACATATCTCGGACTCCCGCGCTTAGCTGTGGAAGTCCTGCCCCTCCTCTGTAAACCAAGGGGCTACTTTCGTGACCGTACGGCAAAATCGCTGCAGGGTATCTATTTTTACTGCAGTTCCCCCTCCTGTAAGGTCTGTTTCATGCCACGCTTAGAAACCTCTGATCCCATAGCTGCTTCTAAATTTCAAACTAAACTACTTTAAAACTCAGTTGCTTCACCGCGAACTTTCATATCTGGCCGCTTCACCGCGCACCCTCAAACCTGGTCGCCTACCTGTGACCCTCAAATAGGCCTGCCTTCCGTCACTTCCCTCGTGACCCTTAACTCACAACCTTTGTCGCCCAACTCGACCTTCAACTCTGACACTACATAGCCGTTTCCTTGACTTAAAAACTTTAATGAAAACTAAATTACAAGTACCGGTACTATACTATTTCCAATATCTGCCGTCACCCGCAATTCGGGCCTCAGGATTCTCAGGTTTCGAGGTTCCCCGTACGGGCCACCACTTATCGGGAACCCCAGGCTGAACCCTCAACTGTGAGGCCCCAATAAAGACGCTGCCTGAATGTTGCTGATTCAAACCTCTCTTTATTATACCTCTCTCTCTGGGATCGAGGACACTACACAAGCAGTAACAAACACAGCACAGAAGCCGTCTCTCCAAATAGTGCCTTTCCAACAGACTCCCAATAACCCCTCTCTCCAGCAATCCACCTTCCATCAGCAACCAACAACCTTTCCTCCCAGAACTTCTCCAGCAACCCACTCCAGCAACAACCCAGCCAGCCTCTCTCCACATACGAGAGGTGGAGGCTCTTAAAGCCACACAGGGCCTAAGCCACGAGGCGTCTCAAAGCCACACAGGGCCTAAGCCACGAGGCGTCTCATACAGCTCTCACCTGGGCAGGCCACAAGCCGGGTGTGCTGGTGCATGCGCTCTGGCATGGCGCAGCCCTAGAATGATACCACCTGCAGCCACTTCTGGCACTCTGCCAGGCGCCATCTAGAGGCAGGGTCTTTCCGACCAGGCTAGGCCCCCAACACAATCACTTGTGCCAAGCGACGCACAATCCGACTGAAACACTGAAAAAGATTTGTCCTAAAACAGACCAGTTTTTCCCCAAAGGAAATTCCAGTCTGCCTCAGTCAGCATTATGAAGAGATTTCTTCTTTTTTAATTCTTATTTTAAAAAGTAACCTGAAGTGACATGATAGTAGCAAACCAACTTTTTCGATTGTTCTTGTCTTTGTACCAATTTACAAAGCCTTTTGTTCTGCCATTGCCCAGTGAGAACTCTCATTCTTTTTTTTTTTTAATAATGAAAAGTTGTACTGGTTCATGAATCAGGGGGAAAAAAACTAATTTGACCTATAACTAAAATTTGGTGTTATTTTGCCTTTTGACAAAAGATATATTTTGGGATGTAAAATGGATCTGGAAAAGAGGAGAGTGAGTATAAAATATCCAGCGAATGCAGAATGTGGAAATGCACATTACCTACACAAAAGTAGCCATGTGGTACTTTCAGTTACGTGCTATTTGACAACACCGAATTGTTTTTCAGAATAATGTACTCATGAATCATGTATGTAATTTATTTACATATTAACCTTTCCTACATATTTAACTAATAATAGTGGGTTGTGTGCAGAGAGAGAGGAAGGGGGGCAGAGATATTTGTTTTTGTTGTTGTAAAAACAGTAAATATCTGACGTATTAAACTATCACTTTAATTCTACTCAGTGGAAAGATTGCTTTTAATCGATCCAACTCATTTTGGGGATCCTATATTGTTATGACTAGAAACAACTAAATTTTATGAGACATATTCTGAGAATTAATGAAGTAAAAGAGTAAACAAGTTCTTTTTTAAATTCTCCAGAAGCATTTATTTAAATAAGCCCTGGTCTTCTTGTATGCTATTTATTTTTAATTATTATTAACTGTGTCTTATTTAAAATTAGTCTCATGTATTGGAAAATAGGAATGCTTATTTCAGAGCAGATCTAACAAAGAAAATTGCTTCCAACCTCACTTAAACCTCATTTAATTACACATAACAAGCATTTCCACAGAGAGCTGTGTCCCTAGGAACTATCTCTGCCAACCCATTTGGGATAAAGATGCAAGAATGGCTTGTTTAAAAACAATGCCCAAGGGGTCTCGAGAAAAGCATACAAGTAGCATGCCCGCAATGTATTTTAGATATTTTCTACTATTGCCTTCCTTAACCTAGGCTTTTTTTTCTTTCTTTCTTTTTGGCATCCTGTATCAACTGAAAAACTAACAGTTCTGGAGCTAATTCTTAAATATGCATGAGAGGACTATAGTTTTGTGGTCTTATTCTAAAAATTTGGTAAGTTCAAGGGTATGCCTTCGCCGTTACTTTTCTTTTTTTTTTTTTTTTTTTTTTGCGGTACTGGGGATTGAACTCAGGGGCATTCTACCTCCGAGCTACACCCCCAGCCCTATTTTTTTATTCTTTATTTTGAAACCGAGTCTCACTAAGTTACGGAGTGCCTCACTAAGTAGCTGAGGCTGGCCGCGAACCCAGATCCTCCGGTCTCAGCCTCCCATATGCTGGGATTACAAGCGTGCGCCACCACGCCCGGCTGCGCCGTTACTTTTCAGTTGAAGGATACTTATTAAAATAAGGTGAGTTGGGCACTCATTTTTACAAACCATCCATTCCCACAAAAGGACAGAATGTGTATAGATCATAGAGCCTAGTATATATGTGAAAGGCTGAGTGAATTTCATTTCAGGGATCATTTTTTAAACTTTGAAAATACCTAGTTTACTACCTGTAAGAACAACTAGATTTCACTTTTTAATTAATGTCTCTTTGGATCTCTCACTTTAAACAACACCTAAAGTATTTCTATTTCTAAAGATTATTTCTGGTATATTAATTAAGTATGTAAATGAAGCATAAAGCCTTTATTCAATCATGTGACCATAAAATATGAATCACTTTAATGTACAGTCAAAATCCCCTGAGTTGACTTCTCATGTTTCAGGGAGATGTTTTGGTATCAGATGAAAATGACTGATTCTTCTTGTGACCTTGCCCTCCCTGTAGAGCTAAATGTGCTGTAAATATAGACAAAATACTATATGTGATGACAATAAACTATGAATAAGCTACACTGGAATGAAAATGCAAGGGGAGTAGCCGGGTATGGTGGCGCACACTTGTAATCCCAGTACTTGGGAGGCTGAAACAGGAGGATCCAGGTTCGAGGCCAGCCTCAGCTACTTACTGAGGCACTCCACAACTTAGTGAGACCCTGTTTCTAAATAAAGAATAAAAAATAGGACTGGGGGTGTAGCTCGGAGGTGGAATGCCCCTGGGTTCAATCCCTAGTTCCACAAAAAAAAAGAAAGAAAGAAAATGTAAGAGGAGATGCAAAGAAGACATCACAAATAAAGTCTGGCAATGTATTCACGTGACTTTAAACATTCATGGATCAAAAGATATCTGTGCAAAGGAATAGGGATGGAAAATCCTGGAAGCTTCTAGAAGATCCAAATGTCAGATGAAATTTTAAAGCTAATGAAATATGAGCCTGACATCAAAAGACAAGACCTAATGATAGATTTATATATCTTCAATATACTTTGGAGTAAATAAAAATTGACTAATCACACTTTCTCTGGTATCTTTAGGGAAACATCCAGAGAAATGAAGAAGCTATGGGAAAATCACCATTCACAGATTAAACTACACTTATGATGACAGAAACAAAATTTTAAATAATATGAATTCAATAAAACTGCTCAGTCATATTGGAGGGATTATTGTCATTAGAGTTAGATATAATTAATTGTGGAAAATTCTAGAGGTTCAAATATAAAATTATTTAAAAATTGAATGGTAGCTCAGGGTAGAAAAATATAGATATAGTTATGCTCAAAAACAGACAAGTAATTTATAGTGCAGTTATTTAATATGTGGTTAGACTGCAATTTTGTTATACTCTTTTAGTAATCCAATAGATTCAGACAATGTTTATTTTATATTTGGACTATGGTATATAACTTTCACCTGACTAAGACCTTGGTCCAAGATATATCTTGAAATTCTCTGTACACATATAACACTTTGCACCCTATGAAGCTCAAATAAAGTATAGGGAAAGCACATTCAAGAAACATGACTGCCGCACGGATTCTTTCTTTGAAATGTTGAAACTAAATTTTTAGTCTAGATACCTCTCTACCTCATTTAAGGTGCTGATTACATTTCAATCTTAAGAGCCTTCCAAGCTGCCTCCCTCAAGCCTCCTATTCCTCTTCCCCTTCCCCCTCCTCCAATCCCCTCCCACTGAGTATAAACCATCAGATTCCAGCACTCCATGGCACATCTGCTCTATCAGGCACCAACGTACAGGAATCGATAAACTGCATGTTAAAAAGCTCTTCTGATTATTTTTATGCCAATTAAAGTATAAAAACCATTGTTCTGAAGGTTCCAAAACACAGTCACTTTTATGTTTTATTTAATCCTCATCAGACCTCAAGAAAACAGCCAATGTCAGACTTATTAAAAAGAAAATGAAGTTTTTTTGTTTTGTTTGTTTGTTTGTTTGTGGTACTGGGGATTGAACTCAGTGGCATTCTACCTCTGAGCTACACCCCCAGCTCTATTTTTTATTCTTTATTTTGAAACCGAGTTTCACTAAGTTGCGGAGTGCCTCACTAGGTAGCTGAGGCTGGTCTCGAACCCGGATCTCCGGTCTCAGCCTCCCGAATGCTGGGATTACAAGCGTGCGCCACCACGCCCGGCTAGAAAATGAAGTTTTACTTCATTATGATCAGGCTGCATGTTAAGGTAACTTTTAACTATCTTTGGTCACCTGATACAAGACACGTACATTATTTGTCCCACAAGCTTTTGAGTCCTGTCTTCAACTTGCGAATGGTAAGTGCCTCATTGTCTTTAATCATTCTTTATCACTCTATCTTTGTCACTTTCTTCTTATAGGGGAAAAAAATTGAAGAGAATGGCCTTCATTAATGAAAGCCACCCTGACGAGTTCATTCTACTGGGCTTCGCTGACCGTCCTTGGCTGGAGCTTCCCCTATTCATTATTCTTCTGATAACGTACCCCATGGCCATGATGGGCAACATGGCCATCATTCTGGTGTCCAAGTTAGACCCCCGCCTCCACAGCCCCATGTATTTCTTCCTCACGAACCTCTCCTTTCTGGACATGTGTTACACCACAAGCATTGCGCCTCAGATACTGTTCAACCTGGGAAGCTCCAAGAAGACCATCAGCTACATGGGGTGTGCGGTTCAGCTTTATTTCTTCCACATCATGTCAGGCACAGAGTGTCTGCTTTTGGCTCTCATGTCTTTTGACCGCTATGTGGCCATCTGCAGACCTCTGCACTACACCCTCATCATGAATCAGCGCCTCTGCGTCCTGTTGGCGTCCATTGTGTGGCTGACGGGAACGATCTGCGCTGTCTTTGAGGTCAGTCTTACATTACAGTTGCCACTATGTGGCATCGATAAACTGGATCACTTGTTTTGTGAGTTTCCAGTTCTAATAAAGACCGCCTGTGGTGAGAAAGAAGCCAATGAGCTTGCACTCTCTGTGGTCTGCATTTTTGTAATTGCTATTCCTCTGTGCTTAATTCTTGCTTCCTATGCTAGTATTGGACGTGCTATATTTAAGATTAAATCTTCCGAAGGAAGGAAAAAGGCCTTTGGGACCTGTTCCTCTCATCTCATTGTGGTTTTCTTATTTTATGGCCCGGCCTTTAGCATGTACCTTCAGCCCTCTTCTTCCATCACAAGAGACCAGCCCAAGTTCGTGGCTCTCTTCTATGGAGTGGTGACTCCTACCCTCAACCCCTTCATCTACACCCTGAGGAACAAGGACGTGAAGGGGGCATTGGGCAATCTGATAAGGAGCATTTTAAGTTCCAAGTGATACTTGGTAAATGTCAAAAGAAATTATCCAACTTTTAGAGTTTATTTATAAGTTTCCTTTAATAACTTGATCTTATCTCATAATCTAATATCATGCTATGTGTTCTTGCAAAACATGTAGTATTTGCAACATTCTTCAAAATCATGTCAGTGCACCTGTGTGGGCACTCTATTTGTGGAAATACATTTAGGTAGTTCCATTCTTGTTCACACATGGTGAAATAGTAACTTTGTTAGTGGTTTTTAAATTGGCAATATAAGTTATCATATACATTGACTTGTTCATGGTAAGCATCATAAAAACAGCATAGCAATAGGCTTCCTATCAGTTCACCTGAGAATCATTCCATCACTTTCTGTGAGACTGGCACAGCCTCCCTACTTTGTGCATTCTATGTGAAACACTGTGGGCTTTCAAACAGTCACGAGTCTCATCAATTTATCAGCCTCCACTCAGGTTAATGCTGTTTCTTCTGCAGAACTGAAGTTCTCTGAAGAAGTGTCATCTATTAAGAATTCGACAGAACGAATTCTGGCTGAGTATAGTCAAATAGCCATGACAGTAGATACCTGGAATGTTGTAAGATGGGGAGCCAAAATTATCTCAGGTTACCTTAGTTACTAATCATTTTCTTTCAATCTCTGTAGCTGAACTAACATCATCATGACTGTTAGGTATAACACTTACAATGTATTGCTAGCTTAGCAGACCTCTAACCTCCACTGGCCCTAAACCTAAGAATGCTATAAGGTAACATCTGAGCCCCAGGGAAAAGAGACCCCCACTTTTTAATAGCCAGCTCAGCTAATCCCCCACCAATATATTTGGTAAATGTATCAATTTCTGATCTTTGTTCTCTGGCTATCAAAGTTCATATAACTACTCTTCCATGGAAGAACTTGTCATTCAAAGTAATTTGAATCCATGTTCTTGTGCCCTGGTCAAAGATATTTAGCTCAGAATAAACTGTTTTCTTATCTCCTTGCATTGAAAATCATTATCAGTGCTTCTTAGAAATGCATTAAAAGTTTTGCTTAATGAATAAGTACATGGCACATTGTATGTTTAAAGAATTTATATTTGCTATTAAATGAATAAAAGATAAGTTTCTTAACTCTTTTTTAAAACCTTAATCATGAATTTTCTTTCTTTCTTTCTTTCTCTTTTTTCCCAGTACTGGGGATTGAACCCAGGGACATTCTACCTCCCAGCTACATCCCTAGCCCTATTTTTTAATCTTTATTTTGAAACAGGGTCTCACTAAGTTGTGGAGGGCCTCACTAAGTAGCTGAGGCTGGCTGTGTACCTGCAATCCTCCTGTCTCAGCCTCCCTAGTACTGGGATTAAAACTGTGCACCACCATGCCCAGCTATGAGTTTTCTTAATGAACGTGAGGACGCAGAAGTGATGTTAATAATGAACTACAACATGGAGGACATTTCTGTACATGAATTGGAACACCAGGGGATGTCTTTCTTCTCCTCTGTGAAAGAGTCAGTAGGAGAAAGAGATCATTTGTATTTCGAGAATGAAAGCTACTTGATTACTTCAACAAATATCAATCATTTTAGCCCCTTTTCCATCTTCCCCAAGAATACTCACTGGTGATGCTTGGGGCTACAGTTTTACCCTCAAAACAACTTACAGTTTACAGAAATTTACCACTCCAAAAAGAAAAATGTTGAGCACTGATCATCATATACATTTCTGTTACATATAAGATTTAATTATTGCTCAGTAAGTATGTACTTGAAAATACCATAGAGCACACGGCAAATGCATACAATATTGCTGTCAATTTTTAAAATAAGTAGAAAAATACACACAAAATTAAAAAATAAAATAAAGGTACACACAACAAAAATTAAAATAAAACAAATGTCCTGAAGCAGAAAATTATCTTTACTCTGTAATGTAATGTTATATCAGCCATGATCCCAGTAGAAAACCGGAGGAAGTTTAGGAAAGGAAGCACTTACAAAGTCATTGGAAGGATTTAGGAACATACATAGGAGATTTCTATGTGTGTATTACAAATGGAGCACCCTAGAGCCTGTTGTAGGGTCAACAGTGGGGGGCCTGTTGCCAAACCAAGGCCCACAGTAACAAAGGGAAGAAATCATACTGCAAACCAGGAAGAGAGGGGCTCTCCATGCACAGGGACCCCTCCCAGAGCGAGGAGCCCCGGGTGAACAGCACAGGCAGGCCCTGTGTGCTGGCTGGGAGGGAGCGAGGGTGGCCTGCCCCAGACCATCTGCGTCCTACTCGCTAAGTCTCAGTAACTTCCCTTAGCTGGACCCAAGCAGATTTAGATGCAAGGGATTATCTTGACTCAGCCTCTAGAGGAACAATAGAGTAGAAACTACTAAACAAAAAGTATGGGAGGCTATTGTTTTGGTCGGGGCTCCTGGTTGACCCCCACGAACCAGACCAAGCCAAGATGCAGTCACTAGTACTAAATGCCACACAACCAGCCTGAAACAGCATGTAAGCAGATGGATCCCAGCACAACCAGCCTGAAACAGCATGTAAGAAGATGGATTAGAACACAGACCAGATTTCCTTGGAGGAGAAGATTCCAGTCTTCCTTAGTTGGCATACCAGGAATGTCCCTTTGCTTTACTCTTTGCGAAAGCAACAGCCTGAAGCGACATATCAACCAATCAATTTTTTCTATTATTCTGTTTCCTTGGCCCCAACATACAAAATGTACTTTTCTGCCATTGCCCAGTAAGAGGACTCATTCTTTTTTTTTTTTTTTTTTTTTTTTTTTTTAGAATTATGGCTGTGCCGATTCATGAATCATGACATAAGTTGATCCAATCTATAAATAAATCTGTCGTTTGGTCTTTAACAAAAGATATATATTGGACCAAGTGCTATGTGCATGTAGGCCACTATCGCTCTGAACTTCATTGTGATGTGAGATTATAATGCACCAATAAAAGTAAATGGATATAAATATGATATTGAGAATGTTACCTTAAAATAAATATATATGGCCGGGTGTGGTGGCGCACGCTTGTAATCCCAGCATTCGGGATGCTGAGATCAGAGGATCCGGGTTCGTGGCCAGCCTCAGCTACCTAGTGAGGCACTCCGCAACTTAGTGAGACCCTGTTTCAAAATAAAGAATAAAAAATAGGGCTGGGGGTGTAGCTCGGAGGTAGAATGCCCCTGAGTTCAATCCCCAGTACCGCAAAAAATAAATAAATATATATATATATATGCACATTGAAGTTTTTAAAGATGCATGTTGGGATACAGAATGGATCTGAAACAGAGGATGGAGAGTGCAAAATATTCGCCACATGCATACTGTGAAAAAATACAAACTCATATGATACTGGTGGTTACTTTTAGAGAAAAGAGAGGGAAATGCTGGGCGTGGTACCGCGTGCTTGTAATCCCAGTACTTGGGAGGCTGAGAGAGGAGGATCACAGGTTCTTGGCCAGTCTCAGCTACTTAGTGAGGCTCTCCACAACTTAATGAGACCCTGTTTCAAAATAAAGAATTTAAAAAAAATAGGGCTGGGAGCCGGGCGTGGTGGCCCACGCTTGTAATCCCAGCATTCGGGAGGCTGAGACCGGAGGATCTGGGTTCGCAGTCAGCCTCAGCTACCTAGTGAGGCACTCCGCAACTTAGTGAGACTCGGTTTCAAAATAAAGAATAAAAAATAGGGCTTGGGGGTGTAGCTCGGAGGTAGAATGCCCCTGAGTTCAATCCCCAGTGCCGCAAAAAAAAAAAAAATAATAAGTCTGGGAATGTAGCCTGGCAGTAGAATGCCCCTAGGTTCAATCCTCACTACACAAAAAAATAAAAATAAAAAAAGAGAGAGAGAGATGGATTGTTGATCAAAGGATGAAGTCACAAAAGGAAATCTTTCCATTTGGACATGTTACTTGATATAATTGAATGTTGTTCAAATAATGTATTTGTAGATTATGTTCGTAATTTTTATCTTGATGTTATCTACACATTTAAGTATTAGTTTAGTGTGTGTGTGTGTGTGTATGTGTGTGTGCGCGCGCACGCACTCACATGTGGACAGAGAGAGACAGAAGTTATCATTTCATCTTCTTGCTGTAAAAACATTAAATATTCTGAAGTTTTAAACTTGAATACTACTCATTAGAAAGATCACTTTTTATTGACCCAACACATTTTTGTATGCCTTTATGGTTATGACTAGGGATAATTAAATCTAATGCGACACATTCTGAAAATTAATAAATTAATGTATTCAGAGAACTAATTTAAATTCCCTAGAATCATTAATTCAAACTAGTTCTGACCTTATTGTAAACTCTTTCTTTCCTCCTTGATTATGTCTTATTTAAAATTAAACTCTGGTGTGTTGGGAAATTGAATGCGTTTACTGTAGAACACATTAAACAAGCAACTTGCCTCCAACCTCAGTTTAGTGGATAACTAATTATAGGTCGGAAGGATTTCCACAGAGAGCTCTGTCCCTAGGAACTTTCTCTACTCACTCACCTGGGAAGATAAATGAAGGACCTGTGTAAAGAAGATGCCCAAGAGATTTCAGGAAAAGCATAGAAATACCATGCCCACAAGGCATGCTTGATACTTTCTTTGACATCCTGGATCAACTAAAAAAAAAAGAATAGTTCTCAGGCTAATTCTTAAATATGCAGGTGTGGATTAAGTGTCTTGGTTGTTTTCCGAAAGTTTGAGAAATTCAAGTGTACCTTCATGGTTCCTTCTGATGGAAAGATATTTATAAAATAAGGTAAGGAAAAAGACACCTGTTATTACAGGGCATACGTTCTCAGGGAAGGTTGGAGAGTGTGTAGATCACAGTGCCTAATATGCCTATAAAAGGAAGAGCATTTCATTTCAGGGATTCTTCCTCCTCAACACCCCTTCCCTCCCCCACCCCTGCCCCACACGCACACATAACCTCCACTCCCTTCCCGTGCTGGGGATCCAGAATGTTAGGAACCCTAAGGCCTCACATATGCTAGGCCCGGCACCCCAATAAGCTACACACCCAACTTGTCAGTATTTGGCAGACAGGGGTCATTAAGACTAGTTGGAATTATTATTATTTTAGTATAAGTGCACACTTCAGACCTAGGATAACACATAATCAAAGGGCAGCATTCAGGGATAACATGTGAATATTCAGCTTCCCTCCATGACACAGACGGTGAAAAAGAACTTGGGCCAAGGTAGGCTTCTTAGATTCCCTGTGTTCATAATATGTCTTGAATGATATGCAGTTCTAACGAGGTGTAAGGGCAGTGTTCATTCAGAAAATATCTCTGGAGTACAGATGCTTGCTGTGGAATGCTGAAACTCTGAATTTATGGTTTTGATATCTCCCGACCTCCCTTAAGGCACTGACTGCCTTTTGATCTTAAGAACCTTCCAGTTAGTAGGAGAATACAGATATGAATGATTAACAGCACTCGAAGATTTCCTTTCTCACAAGGTTTGTGATGGGTACTAAATGACTTAATTGTGTGAAGTCTTATTGGAGTGTTTTGCACACAGGGCCCATTAAGGATTAGTTGTAATTACTACTATTTTGTTACAAATGCACCCTTTGGAGCTAGGATAACATTTAACCAAAGGGCAACATTCACATCCTAGTTCTGCGTATCTTTGTGTGAAACCTCATAGAGTGGCTTTGAGAATTTTATGAAATAGATAATACCAAAATTGTGTTTTGTAACCCTAAGAATGTAATCAGATACTTAACCACCAAATGGAAGAGTAATCAGAATTTTTTCCCTAAGATACTTAACCTTCCATCTGAAAGGTTCCCCATCCTATAGAAAGTCATGGATTCCATGGAATATGCTTCACCAATATAGGGAAAGAGCACTATAAATCAAAAGTAATTGTCACAAAATGCTTTATTCCGCTAGTGAATGTTGCTCTTTTCAGTGCCTCTTTTAGCTAAAAACAGAATATGTCCTGGTAATGTAAAATAGCCACTAATCTGAATGTGTCTATAGGCTATAATTGGAAAAGTGACTTTTCTCCTGATGGCAATTACCTGAGATTTAAAAAGATATTTTAACTGTACACAGTCACTGATAATTCTCCAAACTCTCATATTAAAACAGGAAAGGAGCCAGGCATGGTGGCGCACGCTTGTAATCCCAGCATTCGGGAGGCTGAGACCGAAGGATCCAGGTTCACAGCCAGCCTCAGCTACCTAGTAAGGCCCTCTGCAACTTAGTGAGACCCTGTTTCAAAATAAAGAATAAAATATAGGGCTGGGGGTATAGGTCAGAGGTAGAATGCCCCTGGGTTCAATCTCTAGTACCACAAAAAAAGAAAGGGAAAAAAACCAGAAAAGGATAAGGGGAAAATCCCTACATGAAAATAAATTAACTAAAATTTGACATGGAAGACGAAATGCTCAAAGTTTGCACTAAACTGCTAAGCGAAAAACGACATGCAAACCTGAATTCTTCAACAAAGGAAAACTTTTATCATAGTCTATTTGCCTTAATTTATGCTTAAGGACACTTATGTTACAAGGGTTCTAATTTCTTGCTCAATTCCAAAGATCTAAGAAATATTTGCTTAAACCCTAGGACTTCGAGCCGGGCATGGTGGTGCACACCTGTAATCCCAGGAGACTGAGACAGTAGGATTGCAGGCTCGAATCCAGCCTCAGCAACTTACTGAGGCTCTCAGCAACTTAGTGAGACCCTGTTTCCAAGTAAAAAATAAAGTAGGGCTAAGGGTATAGTCCAGAGGTAGAGGGACCTTTAGATTCCCTAGTACCATACACACACTCCAAAAACAAAACAAACAAACAAAAAAATCCTATGGCTTCTAACTATCCATGAAGATAATATGATTATTCAACTAATTTGTGGAATTGAACAAGACTATCTAGACAATTCTCATAGCACCAAGTTTTGTTCTCCTTCTTCTTCAACTATTGTAACATTAACACTATTACTTTTCTTAACATTGCTGTGGTGCCTTGCAACATTGTGTGTGAGAGTAAATCATCTGATCCAGAGTATCATGCTTCCTCTGTTCTATCGCACACTCAAAATCATAAACTAATAAGCTTCATGATAACAGCCAACTCAACTAATTTTTATGCCAGCAAAAAAGTTTGAAAACCAATGCTTTGGTGTTTCCAAAGTAAGTGACTTCTAATTTTTTCATTGAACTCTCATCAGAACTTAAGAAGATAGCTATTTGTCATCCTTATTAAACAGAGGAGAAATTTTAGTTTCCGATGATTAGCTTACATGTTGAAGGTAACTGCTTTTAATTTGTACTGTCATGAAGGGAAAGCTGATCACCTGTTGTGAGACCATTTGTATTACCTGCCTCATAAATCTCATCTCATCCTCTGTGAGTGGGCAGTCAATGCACGATTATGTCTTATCATTCCTAATAAATCTACCTATTTTCTGTCACTTCCTTCCTACAGGGGAAACATATCAAAAAGGATGGCACTAATTAATGAAAGCCACCCTGATGAGTTCATTCTACTGGGCTTCGCTGACCGTCCTTGGCTGGAGCTTCCCCTATTCATTATTCTTCTGATAACGTACCCCATGGCCATGATGGGAAACATGGCCATCATTCTGGTGTCCAAGTTAGACCCCCACCTCCACAGCCCCATGTATTTCTTCCTCACCAACCTCTCCTTTCTGGACATGTGTTACACCACAAGCATTGTGCCTCAGATGCTGGTCAACCTGGGAAGCTCCAAGAAGACCATCAGCTACGGGGGGTGTGCGGTTCAGCTTTATTTCTTTCACACAATGGGAGGCACAGAGTGTCTGCTTTTGGCTCTGATGTCTTTCGACCGCTACGTGGCCATCTGCAGACCTCTGCACTACACCCTCATCATGAATCAGCGCCTCTGCGTCCTGTTGGCGTCCATTGTGTGGCTGACAGGAACGATCTGCGCTGTCTTTGAGGTCAGTCTCACGTTACAGTTGCCACTATGTGGCATCGATAAACTGGATCATTTGTTTTGTGAGGTTCCAGTTCTGATAAAGACCGCCTGTGGTGAGAAAGAAGCCAATGAGCTTGCACTCTCTGTAGTCTGCACTTTTATAATAGCTGTTCCTCTGTGCTTAATTCTTGCTTCCTATGCTAGTATTGGACGTGCTGTATTTAAGATCAAATCTTCTGAAGGAAGGAAAAAGGCCTTTGGGACCTGTTCCTCTCATCTCATTGTGGTTTTCTTATTTTATGGACCAGCCTTTAGCATGTACCTTCAGCCCTCTTCTTCCATCACAAGGGACCAGCCCAAGTTCATGGCTCTCTTCTATGGAGTGGTGACTCCTACCCTCAACCCCTTCATCTACACCCTAAGGAACAAGGACATGAAGGGGGCATTGGGCAAGCTGGTGAAGAGCATTTTCAGTTCCAAGTGATACTTGGTAAATGTCAAAAGAAATTATCCAACTTTTAGAGTTTATTTATATAGTTTCCTTTAATAACTTGATCTTATCTCATAATCTAACATCATGCTATGTGTTCTTGCAAAACATGTAGTATTTGCAACATTCTTCAAAATCATGTCAGTGCACCTGTGTGGGCACTCTATTTGTGGAAATACATTTAGGTAGTTCCATTCTTGTTCACACATGGTGAAATAGTAACTTTGTTAGTGGTTTTTAAATTGGCAATATAAGTTATCATATACATTGACTTGTTCATGGTAATCATCATAGAAACAGCATAGCAGCCGTTCACCAGTAGGCTTCCTATCAGTTCACCTGAGAATCATTCCATCACTTTCTGTGAGACTGGCACAGCCTCCCTACTTTGTGCATTCTATGTGAAACACTGTGGGCTTTCAAACAGTTACCAGTCTTGTAAATTTATCAGCCTCCACTTGGGTTAATGCTATTTCTTCTGCAGAACTGAAGTTCTCCGAAGAAGTGTCATCTATTAAGAATTCAACAGAACGAATTCTGGCTGAGTATAGTCAAATAGCCATGACAGTAGATACCTGGAATGTTGTAAGATGGGGAGCCAAAATTATCTCAGGTTACCTTAGTTACTAATCATTTTCTTTCAATCTCTGTATCTGAACTAACATCATCATGACTGTTAGGTATAACACTTACAATGTATTGCTCGCTTAGCAGACCTCTAACCTCCACTCGCCCTAAACCTAAGAATGCTATAAGGTAACATCTGAGCCCCAGGGAAAAGAGACCCCCACTTTTTAATAGCCAGCTCAGCTAATCCCCCACCAATATATTTGGTAAATGTATCAATTTCTGATCTTTGTTCTCTGGCTATCAAAGTTCATATAACTACTCTTCCATGGAAGAACTTGTCAATCAAAGTAATTTGAATCCATGTTCTTGTGCTATGGTCAAAGATATTTAGCTCAGAATAAACTGTTTTCTTATCTCCTTGCATTGAAAGTCATTATCAGTGCTTCTTAGAAATGCATTAAAATTTTTGCTTAATGAATAAGTACACGGCACATTGTATGTTTAAAGAATTTATATTTGCTATTAAAATGAATAAAAGATAAGTTTCTTAACTCTTTTTTAAAACCTTAATCATGAATTTTCTTTCTTTCTTTCTTTCTTTTTTTTCCCCAGTACTGGAGATTGAACCCAGGGGCATTCTACCTCCCAGCTACATCCCTAGCCCTATTTTTTAATCTTTATTTTGAAACAGGGTCTCACTAAGTTGTGGAGGGCCTCACTAAGTAGCTGAGGCTGGCTGTGTACCTGCGATCCTCCTGTCTCAGCCTCCCTAGTACTGGGATTAAAACTGTGCACCACCACACCCAGCTATGAGTTTTCTTAATGAACGTGAGGATGCAGAAGTGATGTTAATGAACTACAACATGGAGGACATTTCTGTACATGAATTGGAACACCAGGGGATGTCTTTCTTCTTCTCTGTGAAAGAATCAGTAGGAGAAAGAGATCATTTGTATTTCGAGAATGAAAGCTACTTGATTACTTCAACAAATATCAATCATTTTAGCCCCTTTTCCATCTTCCCCAAGAATACTCACTGGTGATTCTTGGGGCTACAGTTTTACCCCCAAAACAACTTACAGTTTACAGAAATTTACCACTCCAAAAAGAAAAATGTTGAGCACTGATCATCATATACATTTCTGTTACATATAAGATTTAGTTATTGCTCAGTAAGTATGTACTTGAAAATACCATAGAGCACACGGCAAATGCATACAATATTGCTGTCAATTTTTAAAATAAGTAGAAAAATACACACAAAATTAAAAAATAAAATAAAGGTGCACAAAAAAAATAAATAAATAAAACAAATGTCCTGAAGCAGAAAATTATCTTTACTCTGTAATGCAATGTTATATCAGCCATGATCCCAGTAGAAAACTGGAGGAAGTTTAGGAAAGGAAGCACTTACAAAGTCATTGGAAGGATTTAGGAACATACATAGGAGGTTTCTATGTGTATTACAAATGGAGCACCCTAGAGCCTGTTGTAGGGTCAACAGTGGGGGGCCTGTTGCCAAACCAAGGCCCACAGTAACAAAGGGAAGAAATCATACTGCAAACCAGGAAGAGAGGGGCTCTCCATGCACAGGGACCCCTCCCAGAGCGGGGAGCCCCGGGTGAACAGCACAGGCAGGCTCTGTGTGCTGGCTGGGAGGGAGCGAGGGTGGCCTGCCCCAGACCATCTGCGTCCTACTCGCTAAGTCTCAGTAACTTCCCTTAGCTGGACCCAAGCAGATTTAGACAGCAAGGGATTATCTTGACTCAGCCTCTAGAGGAACAATAGAGTAGAAACTACTAAACAAAAAGTATGGGAGGCTATTGTTTTGGTCGGGGCTCCTGGTTGAACCCCCACGAACCAGACCAAGCCAAGATGCAGTCACTACTACTAAATGCCACACAACCAGCCTGAAACAGCATGTAAGCAGATGGATCCCAATACAACCAGCCTGAAACAGCATGTAAGAAGATGGATTAGAACACAGACCAGATTTCCTTGGAGGAGAAGATTCCAGTCTTCCTGAGTTGGCATACCAGGAATGTCCCTTTGCTTCACTCTTTGCGAAAGCAATAGCCTGAAGTGACATATCAACCAATCAATTTTTTCTATTATTCTGTTTCCTTGGCCCCAACATACAAAATGTACTTTTCTGCCATTGCCCAGTAAGAGGACTCATTCTTTTTTTTTTTTTTTTTTTTAGAATTATGGCTGTGCTGATTCATGAATCATGACATAAGTTGATCCGATCTATAAATAAATCTGTTGTTTGGTCTTTAACAAAAGATATATATTGGACCAAGTGCCATGTGTATGTAGGCCACTATCGCTCTGAACTTCATTATGATGTGAGATTACAATGCACCAATAAAAGTAAATGGATATAAATATGATATTGAGAATGTTACCTTAAAATAAATATATATGGCCGGGCGTGGTGGCGCACGCTTGTAATCCCAGCATTCGGGAGGCTGAGACCGGAGGATCCGGGTTCCCGGCCAGCCTCAGCTACCTAGTGAGGCCCTCCGCAACTTAGTGAGACCCTGTTTCAAAATAAAGAATAAAAAATAGGGCTGGGGGTGTAGCTTGGAGGTAGAATGCCCCTGTTTTCAATCCCCAGTACCACAAAAAATAAATATATATATATATATATGCACATTGAAGTTTTTAAAGATGCATATTGGGATACAGAATGGATCTGAAACAGAGGATGGAGAGTGCAAAATATTTGCCACATGCATACTGTGAAAAAATACAAACTCATATGATACTAGTGGTTACTTTTAGAGAAAAGAGAGGGAAATGCTGGGCGTGGTACCACGTGCTTGTAATCCCAGTACTTGGGAGGCTGAGAGAGGAGGATCACAGGTTCTTAGCCAGTCTCAGCTACTTAGGGAGGCTCTCCACAACTTAGTGAGACCCTGTTTCAAAATAAAGAATTTTTAAAAATAGGTATGGGAATGTAGTCTGGAGGTAGAATGCCCCTAGGTTCAATCCTCAATACCACAAAACAATAAAAATAAAAAAAAAGAGAGAGAGGGATTGTTGATCAAAGGATGAAGTCGCAAAAGGAAATCTTTCCATTTGGACATGTTACTTGATATAATTGAATGTTTTTCAAATAATGTATTTGTAGATTATGTTCGTAATTTTTATCTTCATGTTATCTACACATTTAAGTATTAGTTGTGTGTGTGTGTGTGTGTGTGTGTGTGCGCGCGCACGTACATGTGTGCGCGCGCACGTACATGTGGACAGAGAAAGACAGAAGTTATCATTTCATCTTCTTGCTGTAAAAACATTAAATATTCTGAAGTTTTAAACTTGAATACTACTCATTAGAAAGATCACTTTTTATTGACCCAACACATTTTTGTATACCTTTATTGTTATGACTAGAGATAATTAAATCTAATGCGACACATTCTGAGAATTAATAAATTAATGTATTCAGAGAACTAATTTAAATTCCCCAGAATCATTAATTCAAACTAGTTCTGACCTTATTGTGAACTCTTTCTTTCCTCTTTGATTATGTCTTATTTAAAATTAAACCGTAGTGTGTTGTGAAATTGAATGCGTTTACTGTAGAACACATTAAACAAGCAACTTGCCTCCAACCTCAGTTTAGTGGATAACTAATTATAGGTCGGGAGCATTTCCATAGAGAGCTCTGTCCCTAGGAACTTTCTCTACTCACTCACCTGGGAAGATAAATGAAGGATCTGTGTAAAGAAGATGCCCAAGAGATTTCAGGAAAAGCATAGAAATAACATGTCCACAAAGCATTTCTTTGACATCCTGTATCAACTGGAAAAAAAAAGAATACTTCTCAGGCTAATTCTAAAATATGCAGGTGTGGATTAAGTGTCTTGGTTGTTTTCCGAAAGTTTGAGAAATTCAAGTGTACCTTCATGGTTCCTTCTGATGGAAAGATATTTATAAAATAAGGTAAGGAAAAAGACACCTGTTATTACAGGGCATACGTTCTCAGGGAAGGTTGGAGAGTGTGTAGATCACAGTGCCTAGTACGCCTATAAAAGGAAGAACATTTCATTTCAGGGATTCTTCCTCCTCAACACCCCTTCCCTCCCCCACCCCTGCCCCACACGCACACATAACCTCCACTCCCTTCCCATGCTGGGGATCAAGAATGTTAGGAACCCTAAGGCCTCACATATGCTAGGCCCGGCACCCCAATAAGCTACACACCCCGCTTGTCAGTATTTGGCAGACAGGGGTCATTAAGACTAGTTGGAATTATTATTATTTTAGTATAAGTGCACACTTCAGACCTAGGATAACACATAATCAAAGGGCAGCATTCAGGGATAACATGTGAATATTCAGTTTCCCTCCACGACACAGACGGTGAAAAAGAACTTGGGCCAAGGTAGGCTTCTTAGATTCCCTGTGTTCATAATATGTCTTGAATGATATGCAGTTCTAACGAGGTGTAAGGGCAGTGTTCATTCAGAAAATATCTCTGGAGTACAGATGCTTGCTGTGGAATGCTGAAACTCTGAATTTATGGTTTTGATATCTCCCGACCTCCCTTAAGGCACCGACTGCCTTTTGATCTTAAGAACCTTCCAGTTAGTAGGAGAATACAGATATGAATGATTAACAGCACTCGAAGATTTCCTTTCTCACAAGGTTTGTGATGGGTACTAAATACTTAATTGTGTGAAGTCTTATTGGAGTGTTTTGCACACAGGGCCCATTAAGGATTAGTTGTAATTACTACTATTTTGTTACAAATGCGCCCTTTGGAGCTAGGATAACATTTAACCAAAGGGCAACATTCACATCCTAGTTCTGCGTATCTTTGTGTGAAACCTCATAGAGTGGCTTTGAGAATTTTATGAAACAGATAATACCAAAATTGTGTTTTGTAACCCTAAGAATGTAACCAGATACTTAACCACCAAATGGAAGAGTAATCAGAATTTTTTCCCTAAGATACTTAACCTTCCAGCCGGGCGTGGTGGCGCACGCTTGTAATCCCAGCATTCGGGAGGCTGAGACCGGAGGATCCAGGTTCGCGGCCAGCCTCAGCTACCTAGTGAGGCACTCTGCAACTTAGTGAGACTCGGTTTCAAAATAAAGAATAAAAAATGGGGCTGGGGGTATAGCTCGGAGGTAGAATGCCCCTGAGTTCAATCCCCAGTACC
>PVLC010015662.1:0-37121 GCA_004027655.1 Graphiurus murinus
GTGTGTGTGTGTGTGTGTGTGTGTGTGTGTGTGTGTGTTTCTGGGGATTAAACACAGGGGCATTCTACCTCTGAGCTACACCTCCAGCTTTATTTTTATTTTGAAACAAGGTCTCACTAGGTTGATGAGAGTGTCACTACTTGCTGAGGCTATCCTCGAACCTGTGATCCTCCTGTGTCAGCCTCCCAAGTACTGAAATAACAGGTATATACCTAACCTTGCCCAGCAAAGTTTATTTTGCTTTAGAGTCATCTAATGTCTTTCCTTTCTCTCTCTTTCTTTTTCTCTCTTCCTTCCTCTCCTCCCCTCCCCTCCCTCCCTTTTTCCCTTCCTTCCTTCTTCTTTTTTTTTTTGGTACTGGGCGTTTAACCCAGGGGCATTCTTCCTCTGAGTTACACCCCCAGCCTTATTTTACCTCTTTTTTTTTTTTTTTGCGGTACTGAGGATTGAACTCAGGGGCATTCTACCTCCGAGCTATAGCCCCAGCCCTACTTTTTTTTTTATTCTTTATTTTTGAAACCGAGTCTCATAAGTTGCGGAGTGCCTCACTAGGTAGCTGAGGCTGGCCTCGAACCTGGATCCTCCGGTCTCAGCCTCCCGAATGCTGGGATTACAAGCGTGCGCCACCACGCCCGGCCTTATTTTACCTCTTATTTTGAAACAGGGTCTCCTTAAGGTGGGGATGCCCTTACTAAGTTGCCGAGATTGGCCTCCAACCTGAGATCCTCCTGTCTCAGCCTCCCAAGTACGGGATTGCAAGTGTGCACCACCATGTCCAGCTTGTTCTTTCTTTTTCTGTGGTATGGGAGATTGAACCCAACAGGATTCTACCTCCAAGCTACACTCCAGCTCTATTTTTGTTTTGTTTTTGCGGTACTAGGGATTGAACTCAGAGGCATTCTACCTCCGAGCTATAACCCCAGCCCTATTTTTTATTCTTTATTTTGAAACAGGGTCTCACTAAGTTGCGGAGTGCCTCACTAGGTAGCTGAGGCTGGTCGTGAACCCGGATCCTCCAGTCTCAGCCTCCCAAATGCTGGGATTACAAGCGTGCACCACCATGCCTGGCTCTCCAGCTCTATTTTATTTTGATTTTGAAACAGGGTCTCTCTAGGTTGATGAGAATCTTACTACTTGCTAAAGCTGACCTTGAACCTGTGACCCTAGTGACCTTAGTCTCTCAGCCTCCCAAGTACAGGAATTACAGGTATGCACTACCTCGCCCAGCTCAAAAAGTGTATTTTGAGGGTTTGTTTTGTTTATTTGTAGGAGTGAGGGGGGAAAAAAAATCAGTTGGGCTTTGTGGAATTACTGGTATAATTCCAGTACTTGGGAGGCTGAGGCAGGAGGATCGTAGGTTCGGGGTCAGCCTCAGCAACCTTGTGAGGCCCTCTGCAACTTAGTGAGACCTTGCTTCAAAACAAAGAATAAAATAGAACTGAGGGTGTAGCTCAGAGGTAGAATGCCCCTGGGACCCATCCCCAGCACCACAAAAAAAAAAAAAAAAAAAAAAAAATCAAACCCTTAACAGTTGTATACCTGGGCTAGCTATTTCAACAGTTCACTCACCTCATGTATAAACAATAAAAACAATAGCTACCTTTTACTGACCTAACCTTATGCCACCATCTGTACCAGGGCTATACATAACTCATTTGTAAGCACCCTGTAGGGTGAGTCTGCCCAAGCTGTGAATAGGAGATGGAAGCTGAAAGCTTGAGAGGCATTCTTTTTTTTTTTTTTGCGGTACTGGGGATTGAACTCAGGGGCATTCTACCTCCGAGCTATACCCCCAGCCCTATTTTTTATTCTTTATTTTGAAACCAGGTCTCACTAAGTTGCTGAGTGCCTCACTAGGTAGCTGAGGCTGGCCACGAACCCGGATCCTCCGGTCTCAGCTTCCCAAATGCTGGGATTACAAGTGTGCGCCACCACACCTGGCTGCTTGAGAGGCATTCTGAGGGCACAAACTAGTAAATGCTGAAGCCTGGAGGAACCCCTGTGCCAGGCAGCTAGCAAGGGCTTCAGCATTTGCCACAACCAGCTGTCGACAGTGATAGGGCTAGAGGTATGGAAATATGAATGCAAATGGCCAAGTCCACAAGGAGCAGCAAAGCTAAATTGGTCATATCCTTTCAGAGAAAAAAGGGAAGGCAAGTTCCTGCAGCACCTGGTATACATTAGGCCTGCAATAATTATTCCTTAAGGAATGAATTATAATCCATGTCATCTCTCTGGATGCTATTTTTCTCATTTGTGTGAAGATAGACTGGTGTGGGCAGGTGATACATTGGTTCTACCTCTCTCAGGTCTGTGATCTGGGACAAACAGGATGATAAAATAAGAAGTGAATGTTTAGCCGGGTGTGGTGACGCACGCTTGTAATCCCAGCATTACATCGGGAGGCTAAGACCGGAGGATCCGGGTTCGCGGCCAGCCTCAGCTACCTAGTGAGGCACTCCGCAACTTAGTGAGACTGTTTCAAAATAAAAAATAAAAAAAAATAGGACTGGGGGTATAGCTCAGAGGTAGAATGCCCCTGAGTTCAATCCCCAGTACTGCAAAAAAAAAGAAGAGATACCTGAGAGCTTGTTCTCTCTCTCCCTCCCCATTTCCCATGTGAGAACCCAGTAGAAAAGGGGGTCTGTCTGCAAGCAAGGAAGGGAGGCTATACCAGAAACAGACCATGCTATTCCTCTGATCTTGGACTTCCAGACTCCAGACTATAGAAAATAAATTTACACCGATAGATTCATTCAGACGTGTGTGTGTGTGTGTGTGTGTGTGTGTGTGTGTGTGTGTGTGTGTGTATGTGTGTGTGTGTGTGTGTGGTACTGGGGGTTGAACCCAGAGGCATTCTACCCCTGAGCTACACCCCAACCCTATTTTATTTTTTATTTGGAAATTGAGTCTTAAGTTGCTGAGAGCATCACTAAGTTGCTGAGACTGGCTTTGAACCTGCTATCCTCCTGTCTCAGCTTCCTATATACTGGGATTACAGGTATGTGCCACCATACCTTTTTTTTTTTTTTTTTTTTCTTTCTGGTACTGGGGTTTGAACTCAGGGGCATTCTACCTGTGAGCTACACCCCAAGCCTGATTTTACTTTTTATTTTGAAACAAGGTCTTGCTAAATTGCTGAGGTTAGTATTCAACTTGCAATTCTCCTGTCTCAGCTTCCCAAGTATGAGGACTCTACCAAGCCCAGCAGACTATGGTATTTCTTTTTCTTTCTTTCTTTCTTTTTTTTTTTTTTTTTTTTTTGCAGTACTGGGGATTGAACTCAGAGGCATTCTACCTCCAAGCTATACCCCTAGCCCTATTTTTTATTCTTTATTTTGAAACAGGGTCTCACAAAATTGTGTAGGGCCTTACCTGTGATCCTCCGGTCTCAGCCTCCCAAGTACTGGGATTACAAGCACGTGCTACCATGCCTGGCCCAATTTTATTATTTTACTTATTTATTTGTTTGTTTATGTATTTATTTTGCAATATTGGGGATTGAACCCAGGGGCATTCTACTTCTGAGCTATACCCTCAGCCCTTTATTTTGAAATAAGGTCTCACTAAGTTGCGGAGGGCCTCACTAAGTAGCTGAGGCTGGCCACGAACCCAGATCCTCTGGTCTCAGCCTCTCAAGTACTGGGATTACAAGCATGTGCCACCATATCAGGTTTATTCCTTTATTTCGAAAAAAGGTCTCACTAAATTGCAGAGGCTGGCTGCAAACCTGTGATCCTCCTGTCTCAGTCTCCCAAGTACTGGGATTACAAGCATGTGCAACCACACCTGACTCCCAACCTTTTTTATTTTTTATTTTGAGACAGGCTCTCACTAAATTGCCCAGACTGGACTTGAACTTGACATCCTCCTGCCTCAGCCTCCTAAGTAGGTAGGATTACAGGTATGGGTGATGTAGGATAGAAGAAATAAGTAGGTAGAAAGGAGACAGACAGGAAGAGAAAGTAAAAATATAATATAAAAAAACTGGAACTGAAGCACTTCAGCCTCTACTCCACAAACCGGTTCTCTTTCCTAAGCCTGACTCTCCCAAATTCCTGGGGAATCTGTAAATCTTAGAGTTAACTAAAAGGAAGTATAATTGCCTTGTGCATTGATAGCAAGACAAGTATGATATTTTGAAAAATCTATAATTTAGGACACTCTCCAGCTTATCTGTCAATCAGCTAATGAGGCCCCAATCAGCCTGAGGATCCTAAGGTTGACCAGCCCACCAGACCACTATAAACTGCCTCGGGGACTACTGGACTGAGATCATCCACCCTAAAGCTGACCAGACTATCTGACCACCATAAACTGCCTTGGGGATTACTGGACTGAGATCATCCTCACACACCTCTTCTAGCCCACTCCTCACAAAAGCCCCCATAAGAAGAGAGCCCTGAACTTCCCAAATGCCCTTCCTCATCTTGAGGTGGCCCGCATTCTCTCTTTTTTTTTGCGGTACTGGGGATTAAACTCAGGGGCATTCTACCTCCGAGCTATACCCCCAGCCCTATTTTTTTTTTTTTTTTTGCGGTACTGGGGATTGAACTCAGGGGCATTCTACCTCCGAGCTACGCCCCCAGCCCTATTTTTTATTCTTTATTTGAAACCGAGTCTCACTAAATTGCGGAGTGCCTCACTAGGTAGCTGAGGCTGGTCGCGAACCCAGATCCTCTGGTCTCAGCCTCCCGAAGGCTGGGATTACAAGCGTGTGCCACCACGCCCGGCTCCGCATTCTCTCTTGAATGTGTATTTCTTCCTTTTTTTCCTTTTTCCCCAAATAAACCTCTGCCTGTGTCTCTAACTGATGTGTACTGAAATTCTTTTCCATCACATTAGCCAAGGACCCTGCAGATCCTGAGTTCCTGAGCTGAGGATTCACCCCAACACGGGCACTTAGTGTTTGGGGACATTTGCGCTCTCTCTCTTTAAAAAATGCAATACTAGGTTGGGCGTGGTGGCACATGCTTGTAATCCCAGTACTTGGGAGCCCGAGACTGGAGGATTGCAGGTTCATGGCCCGCCTCTGCTACTTAGTGAGGCCCTCTGCAATTTAGTGAGACCCTGTATTCAAAATAAAGAATAAAAAATAGGACTGGGGATATAGCTCATAGGTAGAATGGCCCTGGGTTCAACCCCAGTACTGAAAAAAATAAAAATGCAGTACTGGGAGCCAACTGTGGGTTTCATGCTTGTTTTTTGTTTGTTTGTTTGTTTGTTTTGCGGTACTGGGGATTGAACACAGGGGCATTCTACCTCCAAGCTACACCCCCAGCCCTATTTTTTTAAATTCTTTATTTTGAAACCGGGTCTCACTAAGTTTTGAAACCGGGTCTCACTAAGTTGCGGAGTGCCTCACTAGGTAGCTGAGGCTGGCTGCGAACCCAGATCCTCGTGTCTCAGCCTCCCAAATGCTGGGATTACAAGCGTGCACCACCATGCCCGGCTGGATTTCATGCTTGTAATCCCAGTACTTGGGAGGGTGAGACAGGAGGATCAAAGGACAGTCTCAGCAAGTAGTAAGACTCATTAACCTAGAGAGATCTTGTTTCAAAATAAAAATAAAATAAGGCTAGGGGTGTAGCTCGGGGGGCAGAAGCCCAAAAGCCTGGCGTGGCAGTGCATGCTTGTAATCCCAGTATTTGGGAGGCTGAGACCGGAGGATCTGGATTCGTGGCCAGCCTCAGTTACTTAGTGAGGCCCTCTGCAACTAGTGAGACCCTCTTTCAAAATAAAAAATAAGAAATAGGACTGGGGGTGTGGCTTGGGGATAGAATGCCCGAGTTCAATCCCTAGTAGTCCTGCAAAAAATAAAAATAAAGGGGGGGGGGGGGGTGGTGCACACTTGTAATACCAGTACTTGGGAGGCCAAGACAGGAGGATTGTAGGTTCGAGGCCAGCCTCAGCTACTTAGTGAGGCCCTCTGCAACTTAGTGAGACCCTATTTCAAAATAAAGACTAAAAAAAAAAAATAGGACTGGGAGTGTAGCTCAGAGGTAGAATGCCCCTGGGTTCAATTCCCAGTACCACAAAAAAAAAAATTAAATAAAATAAAAATAGGACTGGGGTTGTAGCTTAGAGGTAGGATACCCCTGGGTGCAACCCCCAGTACTGCAAAAAAAATTAAATTAAATTAAAAAATAAATTACCAAGGCTCTCCTCAAACCTGTGATCTTCCTGTCTCAGTCTCCCAGGTACTGGGATTACAAATGTGTGCCGCTATGTCTGGCTGACATTTGCTCTTTGAGCCATGGTGATGAGTGTTTTTAGTTTGTGAGAAGTGAAAGGACTTCAAAAGCATTAAAGCCACCGAGTTTGGTGGTGCTACCTGGGAGGCTGAGACAGGAGGATCGCAGGTTCGAGGACAGCCTCAGCAAGTAGTGAGACTCATCAACCTAGTAAGACTCTGTTTTCAAAATAAAAATTAAAAATAGGGCTGGGGGTGTAGCTCAGAGGTAGAATGCCCCTGGGTCCAATTCCCAGTATTAAAATAGGGATGTTTCCTCTTAGGGTTCTTGTCCAGTGGATCTCAACAAATGAAGTCTAAGTGTTGTGGGATAGATAACAAAGTGCAACTCGTGGGTTGTTGGCCTCCGTGATAAAAAGAATTTTAACACATGCCAGTCAGGAACAAAAGGCAGGTATTTATTTAGGAAAACGAGGGACTTGGGGAAAACAGGTAAGCAGAGATCTTCCAGGCCATGCGGGCAAAGAGGCAGGAGAGAGGAAGGGAGCCTTTTTATAATCTTTTAAGAGGGGCGGGCACAGAAGCAGTCTGGACCTCCTCCTTTCTCAGGTATTGGCGGTTGATAGGTAGGCGTTCCAAGTTGGCTCCTCCTCCTTTCTCAGGTTTCGAAGATGGGAGGTCTCTGAAGTCTGGCTTTTGTCCAAAAGAATTTCCGGTGAGGGCAGGGTCTATGAACTCTCCAGATTTTAAAGCTATATTCTTCCTTTCTTCCCCAATGTCTCCTTCCTGCCTAAATTTTTATTCCTTTCTACTCTACCTCATCATAAGGACTAGTGAAGGGTATAGAAATAAGAAAGTTTGAGCCGGGCGTGGTGGCGCACACTTGTAATCCCAGCATTTGAGAGGCTGAGACTGGAGGATCCAGGTTCGCAGCCAGCCTCAGCTACCTAGTGAGGCACTCCGCAACTTAGTGAGACCCGGTTTCAAAATAAAGAATAAAAATAGGGCTAGGAGGATAGCTCGAAGGTAGAATGCCCCTAAGTTAAGTTAGGGAAAGATAGAGGACAAAGCCCACCCACCCTCAAAGGGCAGGTCCTGGAAAGAATGACCTCAAAGCACTTGGGGAGTGGCCTTTTAAACTTTCCTGAGGTTTTCTAGTTGTTCTTTTATGATTGGTCCTCAAAATCGGGTTTTGAGGACCAATGACTTTCGTACAGTTTCGATCCTTAATTTGAATGATTATCTGGCCCTGATCCTCTGGCACCCACCAGTCTCTCACCTTCCTGTTCACCTCCCCTAACCTCACAGAAAGGGGGATAACATGACTGCTTTAATTCTTCCTGTTCCCAGGTCCTCTACCCTGATGGGACCTTAACTGCTGTTAGAGAAATGGGACAACGACCACTCTTACCTGCTTCGGGCTGGTAGGGGGCGCTGTCAGAGTATTGCAGTTTAGGGTCTCCAGGTGGATGATCTAGAGGACCCTGGAAGAAGGAATTCTTCATATAATGTTTTGTTTTCATAATCATCTGAAGCTAGGAGGCTTAAAGAGTCTGGTCATCAAAGTCATCCATGGTGGTTTAGTGGGTACATGAAAAATTAGTACTTTATACAAAAATCCTGATATCTCGCAATAATGTTTTTTTGTTGTTGTTCTTGGTTTTTTTTTTTTTTTAAATAACTCATTATCTTGGGCCATCCACCTGCTAGCATTTAGCATTTTAAATTGAAGGTCAGGTAGCCAATCCATTTGCAACAGACCATGAGTCATTATATATATAACATTGTTAAAAGTTTTGTGGCACAGAGCCTGCAAAAAAAACAAGTATGTTGTTTTCAAATTAGCTGAAACAAGTTTTATTTATTTTATTTATTTATTTATTTTTGCAGTACTGGGGATTGAACTCAGGGGCATTCTACCTCCGAGCTATACCCCAGCCCTATTTTTTATTTATTATTTTGAAACAGGGTCTCACTAAGTTGCAAAGTGCCTCACTAAGTAGCTGAGGCTGGCCGAGAACCCGGATCCTCCTGTCTCAGCCTCCCAAATGCTGGGATTACAAGTGTGTGCCACCATGCCCGGCTGAAACAAGTTCTTTGACCATAGAATTTTGACGGCTGAAACAAGTTTTTTGACCATAGAATTTTGAACAGGACTCAGTTCTTTCAGGTACTTACAGAAATAGGAATCTCTACTTTTGTAGTATCTGATGGTACTGAACCTATAAAATCTCAAGAATGACAGTTTTTTTTTTTTTTTTTTGTGGTACTGGGGATTGAACTCAGGGCATTCTACCGCCGAGCTACGCCCCCAGCCCTATTTTTTATTCTTTATTTTGAAACAGGGTCTCACTAAGTTGCGGAGTGCCTCACTAGGTAGCTGAGGCTGGCCGCGAACCCGGATCCTCGGTCTCAGCCTCCCAAATACTGGGATTACAAGCGTGAGCCACCACGCCCAGCATTACTATATTATTATTATATTTTTATTTTGTTCCTGGGGATTGAACACAGAGGCATTCTTCCTCCAAGCTACACCCCCAGCCTGATTTTATTTCTTATTTGGAAACAGGGTCTCACTAGGTTGCTGAGAGCCTAAGTTGCAGAGGCTGACTTTGAACTTGAGATCCTCCTGTCTCATCCTCCCAAGTACTGGGATTACAAATGTGCACCACCACACCCGGCTGAAATAGTTATTTTATTTTTTTTATTTATTTATTTATTTATTTATTTATTTATTTATTTATTTATTTATTTTACGGTACTAGGGATTGAACTCAGGGGCATTCTATCTCTGAGCTATACCCCCAGCCCTATTTTTTATTCTTTATTATTTTGAAACCGAGTCTCACTAAGTTGTGGAGGGCCTCACTAGGTAGCTGAGGCTGGCCGCGAACCCGGATCCTCCGGTCTCAGCCTCCCGAATGCTGGGATTACAAGCGCGCGCCACCACGCCCGGCTGAAATAGTTATTTTAATTAGTACTTATTCATTCATTTTTTGAGGTGGGGGTCTCACTATGTTGCCCAAACCAGCCTGGAACTCCTGGGCTCAAGCGATCCTCCTGCCTCGGTCTCCGGAATAGCTGGGACTATAGGTATGTGTCACTGTGCTTGGCTAAATAATTTTTTTTAAATAGGTCAGTTAGAGCAGCCCAGGCAGCCTCATTCTTCTTTTTCTAATGGGCTCTGATTGGCTGGGAGCCGGCCTGCACTGGCTCCCTGCTTCCTGCCTGTGGCTGCTGCCTTGTGAGCAGTGTGAGGGGCCTGCTTGCAGGCCTCTGGGCTCCCCTCTGGGCACAGGGGCCCTGGTGGCCACAGTGCCTGCAGGCTGCACTCTGGGCTCAGAATGAGCTACAGTTCAGATTGGCATTTGTTTTCTCAAGGGTTTAAAATTCAGAGCGGGATTGCAGCAGTTTTCACTCTCCCTAACACTTCTTTTTGCAGAATCCTATTGTGCAAACTAGATATTCAACTAAAATCAGAACCTAATGACTGTGTTGGGTGCTTAAAGTCTCAAGCTGCTGTAAATGATTAAATAGACCTTCTTCACATCAGGAAAAATGTCTATTTGAAATTCTTTGTAGCTTTTCATTCAAAATCTCATTTTGGGGACTAGGGGTTAGCTCAGTTGTAGAACAGGTACTTAGTGTGCACGAAGCCCTGGGTTCAATCCCCAACACAAAAAACAAAAACACACATCATTTTTCTCACATTGGGTTATAATTCCACTAAAAGTAGATTTTTTCCCCCTCTAGCATAGAGGGGTTAAGTCCCAAAGGGTCTTTCTGCAAGTCCTATTTAGTAAAGTTAACACAAGCTCCCTTGCCCCTCTTCTTCCCGCTTTCTTTTTTGTTGTGAGTATTCACAGAAGCTGGATCTGCCAGCTACTTCTGTTTGAAGTTGAAGACTTGGCAAAATTATATATCCAGCAGGCAAGAAGTAAAGTGGAAATGTCTCACAAGTAACAGTAAAATCTGTTGTGTTGTTTTAAGACTTAACTACTGGAAAAAAAAAAAGTCCTTCTAAATATTGTCTTGGCAACTATAAATATATTTTAGCAATGATAAAAACCTTTAGAGTAAGCTGGGTGTGGTGGTGCACGCTTGTAATCCCAGCATTTGGGAGGCTGAGACCGAGGATCCGGGTTCACGGCCAGCCTCAGCTATCTAGTGAAGCAGTCTACAACTTAATGAGACTCTGTTTCAAAATAAAGAATAAAAAATAGGGCTGGGGGTATAGCTCTAAGGTAGAATGCCCCTGAGTTCAATCCCCAGTACCGCAAAAACAAACAAACAAACAAACAAACAAACAAACAAACAAAAAAACTTTAAAGTAACAGTTATAAGATATCTGAAACCTAGTGTCTGTCCATCTGCTAATCTTAAGGTTCTTTTTTTTTTTTTTTTTTTTTTTGATACTGGGAATTGAACTCAGAGGCATTCTACCTCCGAGCTACCCCATACCAGTTTTATTTCTTATTTGGAAACTGGGTCTCACTAGGTTGCTGAGAGCCTTGGTAAATTGCTGAGGCTGTCTTCGAACCTGCGATCCTCCTGTCTCAGCCTCCCAAGTACTAGGATTACAAGTGTGTGGCACCATGCCTGCCATATATTTACGTTATATATCTTATATCCCACTCTTCATGAAATGCTGTGTAATTTTCCATTTGGTTTTTCCCATTTAGTGTTTTTTTGTTTGTTTGTTTGTTTTATTTTGTTTTGTTTTTAGTACTGGGGATGGAACCCAGAGGCATTCTACCTCCAAGTTATACCCCCAATTTGATTTCATTTCTTATTTTGAAACAGGGTCTCACTAAGTTGCAGAGAGCCTTGCTAAGTTGCCAAGGCTGACTTTGGACCTGTGATCCTTCTGTATCCCAAGTACTGGGATTACAGGCATGCACTACCATGCTTGGCTCCATTTAGTGTTGTTTTTTGGGTTTTTTTCCTGGTACTGGGGATTAAACCCAAGGGCATTCTACCTCCGAGCTACACCCCTAGTCCTATTTTTTATTCTTTATTTTGAAAAAGGGTCTCACTAAGTTGCAGAGGGCCTCACTAAATAGCTGAGGCTGGCTGCGAACCTGGATCTTCCTGTCTCAGCCTCTCAATTACTAGGATTACAAGCTTGCACCACCATGCCCAGCTCCATTTAGTAGTGTTTTATATGGCCAAGCAGCCAAATTTCCCCCTGCATTGATTGATTGATTGATTGACTGATTGAATACAAGGCATTCAACTTCCCAGTTACATCCTCAGCCCTTTTTATTTTTTGTCTTTGAAACAGGGTCTCTCTAGGTTGCTAAAAATCTTGCTACATTGCTGAGGCTGTCCTGGAACCTGTGATCCTCCTGTCTCATGCTCCCAAGTACTGGGATTACAGGCATGTGCTACCATGCCTGGCTCCCTTGATGCATTTATTCAGATAAAATTGAAAACATGGGGCTGGGGGTGTAGCACAGGAGGAGAGCACATTCTTTTTTTTTTTTTTTAGTAGGGATTGAACTCAGGGGCAGTCTACCTCCAAGCTATACCCCCAGCCCTATTTTTTTTTTTTTTTCGGTACTGGGGATTGAACCCAGGGGCATTCTACCTCCGAGCTACACCCCCAGCCCTATTTTTCATTCTTTATTTTGAAACCAAGTCTCACTAAGTTGCGGCGTGCCTCACTAGGTAACTGAGGCTGGCCGCGAACCCGGATCCTCTGGTCTCAGCCTCCCGAATGCTGAGATTACAAGCGTGGGCCACCACGCCCGGCCCCCAGCCCTATTTTTTATTCTTTATTTTGAAACCGGGTCTCACTAAGTTGCAGAGTGCCTCACTAGGTAGCTGAGGCTGGCTGCAAACCCGGATCCTCCGGTCTCAGCCTCCCGAATGCTGGAATTACAAGTGTGCGCCACCACACCCAGCTGAGAGCACATTCTTAGCTTTGTAAAGCTCTGGGTTTCACACTCAGCACCTAAAAAAAAAAAAGTTTTCTTAATTAAGAAATTTCAAAGCCGGGCATGGTGGCGCACACTTGTAATCCCAGCATTCAGGAGGCTGAAAACGGAGGATCTGGGTTCGCAGCCAGCTTCAGCTGCTTAGTGAGTGAGGCCCTCTGCAACTTAGTGAGACCCTGTTTCAAAATAAAGAATAAAAAAAATAGGTCTGGGGCTGTAGCTCGGAGGTAGAATGCCCCCAGGGTTCCATCCCCAGTACCAAAAAAAAAAAAAAAAAAAAAAAAAAGGAGATAGATTGGAAAGGAAGAGGAGGAAAAATATAGTTTTAAAATCTGGAGAGTTCATAATCTTTTAACTCCACCCTATAGGTTGTGTCCGGTTTTAGGCTGAAGCATTAATGGGCCCACACCCTTAATCTCCTGGCCCCTCACCCCACCTGAGATCCAAGAGGAAGAGGACAAGGTCAGACCTCACCCATCCACCACACACCATGGAAACTGGAGGCAGAGGAGGCCCAGACTTCCACTGTGCCCACTCCTTCTTAGGAGTTCTATATAAGGATTGAAAAGGCTGCAAAGAGTCTCTTGGCCCAGATGATCTCCCCTCGCCATACTTCTCCCACAAGTCCCTTACTTTCCTAAATAAATTCCTGCCTTTGTCCCTGCCTGGCACGTGTTGGAATTCTTTTCACCACGGAGGCCAAGGACCCACAAAAAAGGTGGGTGACCCACGACAGTTTGTTTCTACTGATAGGAACACAGAAATATTTTTCTTTGTGTGTATGTGTGTGGTATAGGGGATGGAACCCAGGGGCATTGTACCTTCGAGCTATACCCCCAGCCCTATTTTTTTTTAAACAGGGTCTCACTAAGTTGCAGAGGGCCTAAGTTGCTGAGGCTGGTGGCAAACCTGTGATCCTCCTGTCTCAACCTTCCAAATACTGGAGTTACAAGCATGTGCCACAATACCTGGCTAGAAACAATCTCTATTATTTAATTTCTCTCTCTTTTTTTTTTTGCGGTACTGGGGATTGAACTCAGGACATTCTACCTCCGAGTTATACCCCCGGCCCTATTTTTTATTATTATTATTTTTTTTGAAACATGGTCTCACTAAATTGTGGAGGGCCTCACTAGGTAGCTGAGGCTGGCCAGGAACCCGGATCCTCCGGTCTCAGCCTCCCAAATGCTGGAATTACAAGCGTGCACCACCACCCAGCTAATTTCTCTTTGAGCTGTAATTGTGAATGACTGGCTAAAGGTAAAATCCCTCCACAATACATTTCATCTAGTCCTTTCTTTCTAAACATGTAATAAGGTCATTTTACATTCTTAGAACACTACTGCAAAGTGGCTTAAATGCTACTCTTAACTCTTCCTAACTCTTCTACTGGGAAATCCTAGAAAACGGAACTAATGAAATGCAACTTCTACTTTTAAAATTCTAATTATAACTGTCACATTAAATTGAAGGTGAGAATAAAACTGCTGCATCTGTTAACTGTATCAAGGGATGTACGTATCGTATGTGTTATTTAGTGTGCAAGTGTAAAAGTCAAGTTCCCTGCAGAAATCCAAGTGGAGGCAGGCGTCTTCCCGGAATGTATAAATTAACCATTCTCCGGCAAGCCGTTCTCCTCCCTTCCTCCCACCACCCTACTTTAAATGTAGATAGGGAGTCTCAAGTCTTTAGAATTTGAAGGGCTGCTATCTCGGCCCCATTCTTTTCATCATCCTGTTTTGAATGACACTGAGCACGTAAGGATTCTTTTGTGAAAGCACCCCTAGGATGCGAGCTCAGTCCTCCAGGCACTAGGCTAATTTTGCATAGCAATTAGTGTTGACTTCTCAAAAGTCTGCAATCCAGATAGCTTCGGGAATGTTCAACGTAGTTCCTCTAACGTCTTCAAATGATTTCAAACCTGAAGAGGAGGAACTTGCATAATTACTACATTCCCTATAGCGGTGGCCTGGAGTAGGATACGAGGATACGGTAATCCAGAACTAGATGTTAATTCAAACTCTCCCCGAGACTGGGCTGCAAGGAGCCAGCATATGCCTGCTTTAAAAATCTATTCTACCTATTCAGTGACCGCGCAGGGCTGGGCCACATGGTCCTCTCTTGCAGCCAGTCAGCTGTGAGCAGCAGATGGGATCATTTGCATTTTTCTTTTTATACTTTCTCCGATCGGCAAGTTAAAGGATTTTTTAAGGAAAATTTACATTCTCATTGTTTGCCTAAAATACAAACCTGACTTAAGTGTTGAATTGGGCTTCCCACTCCCTAGGCAGAGACTTGAGAAAATACCCGAGGAGTAGGTTTCGTATTTATCAACTTGGAACCTACAGTAGGGAGTTGGGAGTAGACAGAATCAGCCTTTGCAGAGTCGGTGACTCGTGGTTTCCTATTTTAGGCGCTCCGCGCAGATATCCCGTGGGTTTGTATTTGTGGCGTGTGAGTGAGTGCACGCGCTTCTGAGGCTCTCCGCTCCGCAGCCTCCAACCTCCAAACTTCAGGTTGCAAGTAGAAAGCAGATTTCCAGCTCTTTGGCTTACCGCGGAGGGCGGCCACCGTGCAGGGGGAGTGGCCAGAGCCAGTGTTTCCCAGCGCCAGGGTCGCTCTCCCGCGTCCCGCCGGACTCCATGCTCGCCCCGCGGGGCCCGAGGGGCCGGTGCGCCCCAATGTCTTTGTGCCCGGCGCCGCGCGGGAAGACCCGCCCTAGGGTCCCCGGCCACTGAAGATATACACAAAAATTCGGGAGAGGCGCGAGTGCTAGGGGAAAAGACGCTCCAAACTGTCGCCGTCCCGTGTGTGTGTGTGTTGGGGGGGGGGGTAAAAAGATGCATTTCGAGCCAAACTCTCGGGTCTGAGAAACCACGTTTTAGAGCAATGCCTCGCAAGGGGACCGCACACCGTGCGCAGGGAACGTGGTTCCCAGCGCCGGGCGGGCGCGCCGTGGGTGCGCGGCCGCCGCCCCCCGCCCGGGCAGCCCACGTGGAGCGGCGCCGGCCCGGCCGCCCGGTCCCCGAGCGCGCGCCCAGCTCCCCGCCGCGGCCCTTCACGCCCCAGCGCCGCCGCCGTCCCGCGTGTGCCCCGCTGAGGGGGAGGGGCGGGCGGGGGTGGGCGGAGGGGTTGTGGTTCCACTGCAGCGGGGGCTCCTGTGTCCTTGTGCGGAAATGACACACGGAGTCCCGTCACGTCACGCGAGAGCGCAGCGCACGGACACACACAAAGAGAGGGGAAAATACACGGCGCCCGCCCTCCGCCCCCAGCGACTCCCGGGCCGCCCGGCCAGGCCTCCGCGCGCGGCCCCCACCCCGGCCCCGCGCCCGCCTCCCGCACGTGGCGCCCGAACTCGGCGCGGGCCCGCTCCGCAAAGTACAGAACTCGTGTCCCAGGTAAGTGCGGGGCGGACTGGGCCGGCCGCGCGCCGGCGGCTCGGGGCGGGCGACAGGAGAGTGGCTACCACATCCATGCCGGGGTGGGGGCGGGAGCAGGGGAGGGGACGCGAAGGGGGGCTGCCCGAGCGCGCCCACCGGCGGGAGCGCCCACCCCGCGCCGCGCCGCGCCGCGCCGGGCCGCCGAGCGGGCGCCCACGGGCTCGCCGCGCCCATTGTGCCGCGCGCCCCTTTGTGCCCGCTCGGAACGCCGCGGCTCCATGGCGTTGGGGGAGCTCGCGCGCCGCGCGGGGGCGGGGGGGACGTGCAGTGGAACCGTCCGCGCCGCCGCCCCACTCGCGCCGCGCGCCCGGCCCGCACCCCCGCGGCCGCCGCGATGGAGCGGCCGGGGCCGCCGGAAGACTCGGAGGAGCCCGCGGCGGCGCGGCGCTCGCGATCGGCGGGGACGCGGCGTGTGGAAGCGGGTGTCAGAGCGGGAGCGAGGGGCGGGGACTGGAGGGAGCCGCCGGGCGCGGAGCCGGAGGCCGGGGAGCCGCCGCTCCGAGGGACGCTGCCTCCGGAGTCTGCAAATGGAGCGGGGCAGGCCGGCGGCGGCCGGGAGCGGAGACGGGCGGCCCCGCCGCTAGGGGGCGCGGCGCCCTCCCCGGCCGTTCCACGGCGGTCCGCGGTTCCCGCTGCCCGGAGCTGGAGGCGGGCCCGGGCCCGGGCGTGCACCCGGCTGGCGCGAGGCCTTCCCGGCCCGCCGCGGAGCTCCGGCCTGGGGCGCTCGCCGCCCCTCGTGACGCCCCCTCTCCTCCGTGGCGGACGTGATTTCCCACGCGCACCTCCCTCCCCCGCGCCGTCTCTGGAAGTTGAGCAGTATATGCATATTGAGGGTCTTGTGTGCCGAGACATACACACATCTATGGGACATGTCTTTTATTTAAAAAAATAGAAATAAAAAAGGTATTTTTACAGTGGTAAGAGTTTTTGATCGCTTGCTCAGGTGGCCCATCTTGAAGAATTTTGGACGCGGAGGCCAACCAGACAAGGGTGCTCAGAAAAGTCAGAAATACTCAATTTCACCTTCTTAAAACTTTTGAATGTTTTACTACACATGTTTAGTGTGCTGCAGGGCAGCTAGTAGAGTGTCAGGAAGCCAAGGCTTCAGGAAACTGAGGCAGGGAAGTGAGCATTTCAGGCCAGCTCAGTATATACAGGACAAGGATGAAAAAGATTCTTTTGTTGTCCTCTGTCCCAGATCCGTTCAACAGTTTCACTCTTTTTGTAACCATCCCTTTTTTCCGGGTTTATCTCACCATATAGGACCCTGTCAGCTTCCCTCAATACTGAGATTTGGTCAAGATAACAGTTTTACATCCTCAATCACTAACCTAGAGTATGGATAACTTAGTACGTGCTCATTAAATGTTTGCTAAATGTATGGAGAGATCCTTTTGGATTCAAGAAGAAAGATGGGGTCAGAGGGACAGGTTCCTGCTGGTGGGTTATTGCATAGGTGTCTGGCCCTTGAAACTCTTTAGAGAAACCAGAGCCTTTAAAATCAATAAATCAACCAATTATTCACTCAATCTCTCTTTCTCACACACACACACACACACACGCACACACACATCTATCACACAGAAGTTCCTGCTACCCAACATGGGTTTTACCAGAGATAACAGAGATATTATCTTGCTGAAGAAGTAATTTAACAGGAAAATTTTATGTTGTTTTTTGCTGACGTATACACACTCATGCACAGCAAGGGGGAGGCCAGTCAGGATGCAGCAGAAGGTGATCAGCATCCCACTAATCTCTTAGGGTGTTTTGCTGACAGGATGTCTTCACACACTCCACTGGGGTCCCTTCTTAGCTTAAATGAGTGAAGGCATGATAGAATGAATAATAATTAAGAAAGGGAAAAATTAGATTCAACCCTGACAGATTTGAGTAGGTGAAAATTTAATATCCAGCAGGAATGTCACGCCTGCCATTTTTTCTTTTTTTTTTTGGTACTAGATGTTGAACCCAGTGGCATTCTACCTCTGAGATAAACCTCAAGCCCTATTTATTTATTTATTTTTGAAACAGGGTCTCACTAAGTTGCTGAGGATGATTTTGAACCTGTGATTCTTCTGTCTCAGCCTCCCAAGATTACGAGCGTGCATCACCACCCTGGGCTACCTACTTTTTAAAGCTGTCAAAAAAGCCTAAAATATGCTTGTGTAAATTATATTAGCACTGTGATGAAAAATTTAAATACATGAAGGTTTAGAGACAATCAGCAAAAAAAGAAAGAAAGAAAGAAAGAAAAAATTGGTGTTAGTGTATTGTGAGGTTAGGCTGTAGTCATCTGGCCCAGTCTAGTCCCATCCCCCACCTCCACCCCCATCCACAAGGGATTGAACCCAGGGCCTTGCATGTGCTAGGCAAGCACTCTATCTCTGAGCTATATGCCGTTTGTAGTTCTTTGTGCTCCTCAATTTTAATGACAGGTGGTAGATTATGGTTGTATCCTAATTCCATTGTACCTAATATTGGTTAACATAACTTTGGGGAATTATTTGTAAAATTAATCTTTGGGACAGTGAAACTTTTTTGTATCCTCTTAGTGGAGTTTACAGAATATATGCATGTTAGTTTTCTCTTTTTTTGCGGTACTGGGGATGGAACCTGGGGGCATCCTACCTCCGAGCTACAGCCCCAGCCCTATTTTTTTATTCTTTATTTTGAAACAGGGTCTCAGTAAGTTGCAGAGGGCCTCACTAAGCAGCTGAGGCTGGCTGTGAACCTGCTATCCTCCTGTCTCAGCCTCCAAAATGCTGGGATTATAAGCGTGGACCACCACGCCCGACTGCATGTTAGTTTTTTTGGTTTTTTTTTGCGGAACTGGGGATTGAAGTCAGGGGCATTCTACCTCCGAGCTATACCCCCAGCCCTATTTTTTTATTCTTTATTTTGAAACCGGGTCTCACTAAGTTGCAGAGTGCCTCACTAGGTAGCTGAGGCTGGCCTCGAACCCGGATCGTCCGGTCTCAGCCTCCCGAATGGTGGGATTACAAGCGTGCGCCACCACGCCCGGCTTGCATGTTAGTTTTTATAGATACATTCAAAGAGTTAATTTTTTGCTGGATAATTAATATTTATTTATTTATTTAATTTTGTGGTACTGGGGATTGAACCAGAGGGATTCTACTTTTGAGCTACATTCCCAGCCCAATTTTTTATTTCTTATTTGGAAACGGTATCCCTAGGTTACTGAGAGTCTCATTAGCTGAGGCTGTCCTTGAATCTGCGATCCTCCTGTCTCAGCCTCCCATGTACAGGGATTACAACCTTGTGCCACCATGCCGGGGGCGCTGGATAATTTTTAAAAATAAAATTTAAATTAAACAGTCTCAGAAACTTAGTGAGACATTGTTTCAAAATAAATAAAAGCTGGCTGTGGTGGCACATGCTTGTAATCCCAGTACTTGGGAGGCTGAGACAGGATTGCAGGTTTGAAGCCAACCTCAGTAACCTAGTGAGTCCTTGTTTCTTTTTTTCTATTTTTGCGGTACTGGGGATTGAATCCAGGGGCATTCTACCTCCGAGCTACACCCCCAGCCCTATTTTTTTTTTTTTGCGGTACTAGGGATTGAACCCAGGGGCATTTTACCTCCGAGCCAAGCCCCCAGTCCTATTTTTTTTTTATTCTTTTATTTTGAAACAGGGTCTCACTAAGTTCCGGAGAGTCTCACTAAGTAGATGAGGCTGGCTGAGAACTCAGGTCTTCCAGTCTCAGCTTCCCAAGTACTGGGATTACAAGCGTGCACCACCAAGCCCGGCTCCCCGTCCTATTTTTTTTTTTTTTTTACAGTACTGGGGATTGAACTCAGGGGCATTCTACCTCCGAGCTATTCCCCCAGCCCCTATTTTTTATTCTTTATTTTGAAACCGGGTCTCACTAAGTTGCAGAGTGCCTTACTAGGTAGCTGAGGCTGGCCGCGAACCCAGATCCTCCAGTTTCAGCCTCCCGAATGCTGGGATTACAAGCGTGCGCCACCATGCCCGGGCTGCAGTCCTATTTTTTATTCCTTATTTTGAAACAGGGTTTCACTAAGTTGTGGAGGGCCTCATTAAGTAGCTGAGGCTGGCTTCGAACCCTTGATCCTCCTGTCTCAGCCTCCCAAGTACTGGGATTACAAGCGTGCACCACCATGCCTGGCTGTGAGTCTCTGTTTCAAACAAAAAATAGAATAGGGTTTGGGATATAGCTCAAAGGTAAAACATCCCAGGTTCAATCCCCAGTACCACACACACACACACACACACACACACACATACACACACACACACAAAACCCATAAATAAATAAAATAACACAGGGCTGGGGGTATAGTTTAGAAGTAGAATGCACGTGGGTTCAATTCTCTAGCACCAAAGAAAAAGGAAAGAAATTAAAATGTAAAGTAAATTAGCTGGGCGTGGTGGCACACACTTGTAACCCAAGTACTTGGGAGCCTGAGACAGGAGGATGGCAGGTTCGCGGCCAATCTCAGCTACTTAGACCCCTGCAACTCAGATCCTGTTTTAAAATAAAGAATAAAAAAATAGGGCTAGGAGCCGGACATGGTGGCGCACGCTTGTAATCCCAGCATTTGGGAGGCTGAGACAGGAGGATCTGGGTTCTCAGCCAGCCTCAGCTACTTAGTGAGGCACTCTGCAACTTAGTGAGACCCTGTTTCAAAATAAAGAATAAAAAAAAATAGGGCTGGGGGTATAGCTCGGAGGTAGAATGCCCCTGAGTTCAATCCCCAGTACCACAAAAAAAAAAGGCGGAGGATGTTCAGGCAGAATGCCCCTATGTTCAATCCCCAGTGCTACCAAAAAAAAGTAAATTAGCCAGAATGCTCCTGAGTTTAATCCCCGGTATCACCAAAACAAAGAAAGTTAAAAAAAAAAAAAACTACTACATACCAGAAAAAAATATATATTTATTTATGCTCTTGGTGAACATCACCTTGTTCTCAGCTTCTTTCTCCCTCCAGATCTAACAACTGCTCTTCACCTCTCCTGATGCTCAAATATCTTCCTGCAGTGACATTATTTCAGTCCAGAGCTCTTGTGATTTCTGGAATTAGGTGCCACGTGGCCCTGCATACACTAGGCTAAGAGCACTGCATATTAGTCTCAGGCTTCTAGTGTGTTAAACTAGAGAAGGGCAGCTAGGCTTGGTGGTGCATGTCTGCAATTCCAGTACTTGGGAGGTTGGGACAAGAGGATTGTAGTTTTCAGGCCAGCCTCAGCAGCTTGCAAGTCCGTTTCAAAATAAAAATAAAGAGCTAGCCGGGCGTGGTGGCGCACGCTTGTAATCCCAGCATTTGGGAGGCTGAGACCGGAGGATCCAGGTACTTGGCCAGCCTCAGCTACCTAGTGAGACACTTCGCAATTTAGTGAGACCCTGTTTCAAAATAAAGAATAAAAAATAGGGCTGGGGGTATAGCTCTAAGGTAGAATGCCCCTGAGTTCAATCCCCAGTACCGTAAATAAATAAATAAATAAATAAATAAATAAAGAGCTGGCACAGTGGCACATACTTGTAATCCCAGTATTTGAAGGCTGAGGAGGATTGCTGGTTCGAGGATAGCTTCAGCAAGTAGTGAGACTCTCATCAACCTGAGACCCTGATTCAAAATAAAAGTAAAATAGGGTTAGTCCAGCATGTCCATCTGCGAATTTTGTTTGAAAACCAGACTTTCACAAACTATTGTATTTATTTATTTATTCATTCATTCATTTAATTTATGGCACTGGAGAGTGAACCCAGGGGCATTCTACCTCCAAGCTATAACCCCAAACTATTTTTTTGTTGTTACTGGGGATTGAACCCAGAGGCATTCTACCTCCAAGCTATACCCCTAGCCTGATTTTATATCTTATTGGGAAAAAGGGTCTCACTAGGTTGCTGAGAGCCTCACTAAGTTGCCAAAGCTAGCTTTTAACCTGTGATCCTCCTGTCTTGGCCTGCAAAGTACTGGGATTACAAGCATGCGCCACCACGCCTGGCTCCCCAAAACCCTTTTTTTTTTTTTTTTTTTTTTTTTTTTTTTGCGGTACTGGGGATTGAACTCAGAGGCATTCTACCTCTGAGCTATACCCACAGCTCTATTTTTTATTCTTTATTTTGAAACAGGGTCTCACTAAGTTGCGGAGTGCCTCACTAGGTAGCTGAGGCTGGCCACGAACCCGGATCCTTTGGTCTCAGCCTCCCCCCCAAACCTTTTTGATTGATTGATTGCTTGATTTTTGTGGTACTAGGGATTAAACCAGGGGCATTGTACCTCTGAGCTACACCCACAACCCTATTTTTATTGAAACAGGATCTTAGTAGGGTGACAAAGGTCTCACTACTTGGCTGAGGCTGTTTTACTACTTGCTGGCTGTCTTTTTTTTTTTTTTTTGGCAGTACCCAGGGGCATTCTACCTCTGAACTACACCCCTAGCCCTATTTTTTTTATTCTTTAGTTTGAAACAGGGTCTCAGTTGCGGAGTGCCTCACTAAGTAGCTGAGGCTGACCAAGAACCTGGATCCTCTGGTCTCAGCCTCCCAAGTGCTGGAATTACAATCATGTGCCACCACGCCCAGCTGCTGAGGCTGTCTTGTAACTTGTGATCCTCCAGTCTCAGCCTCCCAAGTATGGTGATTATAAGTGTGCACCACCACACCTTGCCCTCCATTGTTTGTTTATTTGGTTGGTGTTTTGTTTGTTTTGATACTGGCAATTGAACCCAAGGATATTCTACCTCCAAGCTATACCCCGGGCCTGATTTTATTTCTTACTTTGAAAACAGGATCTCACTAGGTTGCTGAGAATCTCCCTAAATTGCCAAAGCTGGCTTTGAACGTGCCATCCTCCTATCTTAGCCTCTCATGTACTGGGGTTACAAGGGTGCCCCACCACATCCGGCTTCCTAACTCCACTTTTAATCCAACTTGGAAAAAAAAAGAAACATGTATTTAAAGTCGGCCCTCTTAGTTTTTTATTTTTTAGCAGCAGCCACCTGTCTGCTTATCTGATTGTGTTATCACTGGTAAGTGAGGCACAGTTGCATCACCATCTATAAGGGAATGGGCTGCTCAATTGGACAAATTGCTTCGGGCCTTTTCTTGTATGCAAGGGACTGTTGGCTTGAGCATGGAGCTAGCAAAGTGAAGGACTAGAGCTAGCTTGGAGATGAGGGTGAAAATTAGATCACACTGCGCCCCAAACTAATTAGCTGTGTGGTCACAAGACAAAGCACTTGAAAAAGTACAAAGGAAGTTTGGTGTGGAGGCACACCCTTATAATCCCAGTACTTGAGAGACTGAGGCAGGAGGATTGCAGGTTCAAGACCTTGTTTCAAAATAAAATAGGAAGCCGGGTGTGGTGGTCCATGGCTACAATCCCAGTACTTGGGAGGCTGAGACAGGAGGATCACAGGTTCTCAAAGACAGCCTCAGCAGCTAGTGAGACTATCAACCTAGCAGAATCCTGTTTCAAAATAAAAACAAAAGCCAAATGTGGTAGCACACGCTTGTAATCCTAGTACTTGGGAGGCTGAGACAGGATTTCAAGTTCCCAGTCAGCCTCAGCTACTTAGTAAGACCCTCCACAACTTTGTGAGACCCTGTCCCAAAATAAAGAATAAAAAAAGTAGGGCTGAGGCTGTAGCTTGGAAGTAGAATGCCACTGGGTTTAATCGCCACTACTGCAGAATAAATAAATAAAAATAAAATAGGGCCGGGGTATAGCTCGGAGGTAGAATGCCTCTGGGTTCAGTTCCCAATGGCACTAAATAAATAAAATTTTTAAAAAATAGGGCTTGAGGTGTAGAATAGGTGTAGCTTGGAGGTAGAATACTTCTAAGTTCAACCTTCAGTACCAAAAGAAAAAAGAAAGAGAAAAAGTACAGAGGAAACTTGGCTTAGACCTGGGAAAGTTAGTCACCATGGTCTAGTTGCAGGGTGGATGCTAGAAGGTATTGACCCTCCTCCTCAACCTTGAGCTTAGCTTTTGGATACCAAGATTCCAATTACAAACAGCCTATTATAAGCAATCTGAGGGGATACCCCTTTGTGAGGCCAGGGGGAACCTAAGTGGAACACCTATTAGATGAGGAAGACCACATTTAGTCAGATTCAGAAAATACAGCATCCAAAGGATTATACACCCAATTGTAGGCAGACAGGGTTGTGCGGTTGTATTGAGCTGCCTGTTGAAACAGGAGGTTGTGCTCTGACTGAATAAGGAAAGCTGCGACAATTACAGCTTTAGAAAACCTCAGGGGGAAATTGCCCTGGTTTTGTGAGGGCTGGTATTTTCAAACTGCATTTGCAGATGTGTCTAAAAATAAAAACAAATTGCTAACATGTCCTGCAAGTCCCATGGGCAGGATGCCACTGCCAAGAGGCCTGGGTTCTGAGAGCCCAGAGGCTTCCAGCGACCTGTGAACCCAGAGACACAGCTCCGTAAGAGTGGATGGCATGGGAACATTCTTCCTGTCCTTAGGGAGAATATTGGATTTGATTTCACCTCCCATTTTATTTAATTTTGCAGTAATTTTAAAAATTTATTGTTAGTCAGATGTGGTGGCGCATGCCTGTAATCCCAGTACTTGGGAGGCTGAGACAGGAGGATTGTAGGTTCAAGGACAGCCTCAGCAAGTAGTAAAACTTTCATCAACCTAGAGAGACCCTGTTTCAAAGTAAAAAAAATTTTTAAATATAGGGCTAGGAGTGTAGCTCAAAGGTAGAATGTCCTGGGTTCAATCTTTAATACCACACACATACAAAAAAGTTTACTGTTAAAATGTACTTTAAGTTTTTTTTTTTTCTTTCTTTGTAGTAGGTCACATTGAGTGCTATTTGCCAGAAGCAACTCACCTAGTGTAAGATGTTAAACATTCTAACTGGGTTAAAAGCCCTTTTAAAAACTGGGTTAAAAGCTTGGCTTTTCTAACTTCTGATTCTGAAGTTTAGCAGGGAATTCCATATGATTCAAGATCAGCTGCACCAGTCTCTATCTTGATGGCCTGACTTGCTCCTACACCTGAACTCAGCCCACAGGTAGCCACCTAAGGGGAGAGCACAGTGAGATGGGCATGCCCCATTCCTCAGTCCCAGCTGTCCTTGGAAGATTGAAGCTATCACCCAGGGAATCTGCCCTACTCCTTTTCCCTCTTCCCAGTCTCTGCAGCATCCCCCTACCGAGGCACAGACACTGGCCCCTCTGGTTCTCCATTTGCACAGTAAGAGGATCCATGTGAGGACTATATGGGTAAACATGTAAAATCCTTGGACAAGCTGGGAGTCCCTGTAACCCCAGTACTTAGGAGGCTGAAGTAGGAGGATCACAGGTTCCAGGCTATCCTCAGCAACTTAGCGAAGCCTTGTTTCCAAATAAAAAATAAAAAGGGCTGAGAGTGTAGATTGGAGGTAGAACATCCCTGGGTTCAATCTCCAGTACCACTAGAAAAAACAAAACAAAAAACCTTTAGAGCATAGAGCCAGCTACGTGAATATTAACTGTTACCCTCTTTTCTATATTTAACTTTTAGAAGTCTGTATGGAGCTGGGCCTCGTGGTGCACACTTAAAATCGCAGTACCTGGGAGGTTGAGACAGGAGAATCACAAGTTTCAGGTCAGCCTCAACTTAATGAGGACTTCAGCAACTTGGTGAGCCCCTATTTCCAAATAAAAAATAAAATAGACCTGGAGCTAGGTAGGGCACCCTTGGGTTCAACCCACACACACAATACCGCACATATACAATACCATATATGCACAAAAAATTCAGTATGGCTGGGCGTAGTGAGACACACACGCCTGTAATCCTAGTACTTGGTAGACTGAGACACGAGATCACAGGTTCATGGCCAGCCTCAGAAACTTATCAAGGCCTCTGCAACTTAGTGAGATCCTGTTTCAAAATAAGAAATAAAATAGAGCTAGGGGTATAATTCAGAGGTAGAATGCCCCTGATTCAATCCCCAGTACCACACACACACAAAAAGGTCAATATGACCTATAGCAGAGAGGTGTCGAAATCATCATGCAATGTGGCAGTTGTGAAAGGATTGATGTAAGGTTTTAGTCTTCTATACGCCTTTAAAATCTTTGAATTTGTTTTATTAAAGATGTCTCTCACTGGGTATGGTGGCGCATACTTGTAATCCCAGTACTTGGGAGACTGAGACCAGAGGGTCTAGGTTCGTAGCCAGCCTTAGCTACTTAGTGAGGCACTCCACAACTTAGTGAGACCCTGCTTCAAAATAAAGAATAAAAAAAATAGAACTAGTGGTGTAGCTTGGAGGTAGAATGCCCCTGGGTTCAATCCCCAGTACCAAAAAAAAAAAAAAAAAGGACATCTCTCTTTTGTGTGATTGTGTGTGTGTGTGTGGTGGGGGGGGTATTGAGGATTGAACCCAGGGGTACTCTTTCACTGAACTACACTATCAGCCCCCCCCTTTTTCTTTTCAGTACTGGGGATTGAACCCATGGGCATTCTGCCTCTATATACCCAGACCTATTTTTTATTCTTTATTTTGAAACAAAGTCTCACTAAGTTGCAGAGGGTCTCACTAAGTAGCTGAGGCATGCCTTGAACCCAGATCCTCCAGTCTCAGCCTCCCAAGTACTGGAATTACAAGCATGTGCCACCATGCCTGGCTTATTCTTTATTTTGAAATGGGGTCTCACTATGTTGCTGAGGCTGGCCTGGATCCATCAATCCTCTTTTTCAGCCTCCCAAGTACTGGGATCACAGGCATGCATGCAACTGCATCTGGCTTAATGACATCTTTTAAGTGATCTGAGCACATTCTCTCTGCTTTGCTTTTTGTCACAGCAGAGGCTATCTGAGCCATAGTCCCCATTGTCTCAGGTTCCAATCACATTTCTATCCTAGAGCTCACATTCCCAGGGAATCTGGCAGTGCGTATTTGCTTTACTTGAACTCTGGAAATGAATCTTGTGATGAGGAGGATTGCCCAGAGTGGCATGAGGTTGGGGCTGCAGGGCTGGCTCTTCCCTGCTGCCCCTCAGCCCACTGAAAGCCCTAAGCCCTCCAGCGGATGTTTCTGATTGAGCGGGGCAGAATCCTGAGTTAGCTGTCTGGGATTTGAACCTTGAAGTTTCAGGAAGCCCAAGTACTTCCCATTTCTGGGGCTGCTACTTGTCCTGTGTGACTTGGGGCCAGCCACAAGCCTCTGGCGGCTCTGATTAGCTTCACACTGCTCTCACAAATGACCTGGCCTGTCTGTTCTCTGAGTTGCCTGGCTCTTTAGAGAACTTGATAGAGGGGCGTCTGGTCCACTCTAACTGCCTGGGCCAGTACTAGAGAATGTGCTCCTTTGGAACCCATGGGCCAGTTAGAGAAGAGACAGTGGGCTTGTGAGGCCTGAAGACTTTACCGAGGAATTGCCCCTGCTCGTACTACTGTGTCATCTCCCATCCCAGTGCTTAAGGTAGACAACTTCCTGCAGTCAGATCCCAGCAGGATGCCTTACTTACCCCTGCCCCCCACCACCTTTTTGTGGTACTCAGGATTGAATGCTGGCCTCATGCGTGCTAGACAAGATCTCTACCACTGAGCTACACTCTCGCCCTTTTATTTTTTGAGCCTCAGCCCCCGAGTTGCTGGGGTTACAGTTATGCACCACCACACCTGGCTTCATTGCTCTCTTGGTTTGTCATCTCATGTTTAACAAACTATGTTTAGAGCTGTGCATGGTGGTGCACGGTTGTAATCCCAGTACTTGGGAGGCTGAGACAGGAAGATCACAGGTTCAAAGCCATCCTCAGCAATTTATCGAGGCTCTCTGCAACCTAGTGAGACCCTGTTTCCAAATAAGGAATAAAATTGGGCTGGGAGTGTAGTTGGCAGTAGAAAGCCTCTGAGTTTAGTCCCCAGTACACTCCCACCCCCACCAATAAAAAAAAACTATAGCCGGGCGTGGTGGCGCATGCTTGTAATCCCAGCATTTGAGACCGGAGGATCCGGGTTTGTGGCCAGCCTCAGCTACCTAGTGAGGTACTCTGCAACTTAGTGAGACCCGGTTTCAAAATAAAGAATAAAAAAAATAGGGCTGGGGGAGTAGCTCGGAGGTAGAATGCCCCTGAGTTCAATCCCCAGTACCCCAAAAAATAAAAAAAACTATGCTCAGTCCTGGGTGCCATGTGTCAAGAGGGGCATTGACATGATAGCTTGGGCCCACAGTTAGGGTGAAGAACTTGGACATATATCATCTAAGGAATGTTTAACCTAGAGGTAAAGCATCTTTTTTTTTCCTAATGCGGTATTGGGGGATTGAATCCAGAGGCATTCTACTTTGAGTTATACCCTTGGCCCAATTTTATTTCTTATTTGGAACCAGGGTCTCACTAGGTTCCAATTTAGCCTCGCTAAATTGCTGAGGGTGGCTTTGAACCTGTGATCCTCCTGTCTCAGCCTCCCAAATACTGGGATTACAAGTGTGGGCCACCACGCCACGCCTGTCCAGTTTTGAGAAGTTGAGGAAAGAGGCCTCTAGGCACAGACCATCTCTTGGGGTACTCAGGTCCAAGGGAACCCTAGAGGAAGGACCACATGTAACAGTTGCCCATCTCCCTGAATGCAGACCCTTGGTAATGGGACATTTTCACCATGGTGAATTGCTGAGCTTCTTTCCATTACACTAGTTCTCCCAGTCAGTCCCAAACCCTCTAGATGACCTGGCCTCGGCTCTCAGCTTGGGTTCCTGATTCAGAGAAATCTTCCTGGGTTTTTTGTTCCTCCCCTGAAATCTGGCTCATTTTGAAAAACAGTCCAAATATTGGGCAAACATATTGTTAGAGTCTATAATGCACCCACCAGGAAATGACACTTCCTTGGTTTCATTTGTTTTTTGTTTGTTTTGCAGTAGGGTGCTCTACCACTGAACTACTTCTACAGCCTTTTTTTGAGACTGAGTCTCACTAAGTTACCCAGGCTGACCTCGAACTTGTGATCCTTCTGCCTTAACCTCCCAAGTAGCTGGGGTTGCAGGTGTGCACCAATGCACCAGGATGACTTCTTAGTTTTCAAAGTTCATTTTTTTTACCTTCTCATTAACATGTGGCTTTGTGAGCCAACACTTTCTTTTGATCTTCCTGCCTATGTGTATGTACTAAGTAGCTTTTTGGGGGTGCAGTACTGGAGATGAAACCCAAGGGCATTCTACCTCTGAGCTACACTCCCAGTCCTATTTTATTCTATTCTTTTATTTTGAAACAGGGTCTCACTAAATTGTGGAGGGCCTCACTAAGTTTCTGAGGCTGGCCGTGAACACAAGTACTAGGATTACAAGTGTGAGCCCAGCTCTAAGTAGATAACATCATCAGAGGCAATGAATGATTCAGGGACAGTTATGAAATGAAGTTTTCACTAATTTGTTAAGTGTTAATTTGCTTCTTAGATTTTCAATATTTAATTTAACTTTTGGTGCTGGGGATCAAACTAGGGCCATGTGCATACTAAATATGTGCTCTATCACTGAGCCAAGGCAGCCACCCCCAGTCCCACTCAATCATCGGTAATTTTTTTTTAATTTTTAATTTTTTGGTACTGGGGATTGAACTCAGGGGCATTCTACCTCCGAGCTATACCCCCAGCTCTAGTTTTTATTCTTTATTTTGAAACCAGGTTTCACTAAGTTGCAGAGTGCCTCACTAGGTAGCTGAGGCTGGCCGAGAACCCAGATCCTCTGGTCTCAGCCTCCCAAAAGCTGGGATTACAAGCGTGCGCCACCACATCTGGCCCTAATCATCAGTATTTTAAATATTTAAAAGTTAAATGATTTGAAGCCAGGCAGTGTAGTGCATGCCTATAATCCCAGTACTTGGGGGATTGAACAGGAGGATCATAGGTTCGAAGATAGTCACCGCAACTCAGTGAGGCTCTCAGAAACTTAGTGAGACTCTGTTTCCAAATAAAAAATAAAATTGGTCTAGGGGTGTAGCTTAGAGGTAGAATGCTCCTGGGTTCAATCCCCTGTACCACAAAGGAAAAAAAAAAAGTTAAATGATTTGACTTTTGTGGGGGAGAGGAGTACTGGGGATTCTACCCCTGAGCTACACCCCCAGCTCTTCTTTATTTTGAAACAAGGTCTTGCTAAGTTGCTAAGGGTGTGTTAAGTGGCTGAGACTGGCCTTGAGCCTGTGATCCTCCTGTCTTAGCCTCCTAAAATTATTTTATTTTTATTTTTATTTTTATTTTTTTTTTTGCGGTACTGGGGATTGAACTCATGGGCATTCTACCTCCAAGCTATACCCCCAGCCCTATTTTTTATTCTTTATTTTGAAACCGGGTCTCACTAAGTTGTGGAGTGCCTCACTAGGTAGCTGAGGCTGGTCTTGAACCCGGATCCTCCGGTCTCAGCCTCCCAAATGCTGGGATTACAAGCGTGCGCCACCACGCCCGGCTAAATTATTTTATTTTTATGAACATTCTTTTGTTTTTTTGGGGGGGACTAGGAATTGAACTCAGGGGCATTCTACCTCTGAGCTACATCCCCAGCCCTATTTTTTATCCTTTATTTTGAAACAGGGTCTCACTAAGTAACTGAGGCTGGCTGTGAACCTGGATCTTCCTGTCTCAGCCTCCCAAGTACTGGGATTACAAGTGTGCTCCACTACGTCAAGCTTACATTCTTGTCACCAATTGTGAGTATAAATTAGAATATGCCCAGGCTAGGCAGTAAAGATTACTATACTTATTTTTCATTTTTGTACATTTCTTCTTTGGTATCAAAGAATTGCATTCTCACTATAGAATATTTGGAAAGTAGAGAGAAATATAAAGAGTCATCCATAATCCTCCTAATTGGAGGTAATTAACGTTTTGGCATATTTCCTTCTGGCTGCTTCATGGCCTTTTTTAATTACATAGTTGAGGTATCTCCAGTGAACTTTGAAGTATGTTGTTATTGACTGGGTAGCTATACCTCCAGCCCTATTTTTTATTCTTTATTTTTGAAACAGGGTCTCACTAAGTTGTGGAGTGCCTCACTAGGTAGCTGAAGCTGGCCACAAGCTTGCGCCACCATGCCCAGTTGATTTTAAATCTTTACACATAATTTAATACTGAGCTCTTTTTGCCAATAGAGTTTTTTACTTCTTATGTTGATACAATGTGTCGAACTTGACTTCCCAGCTTTGTATAATGGAAAAAACAATAGTGATCAAAGTTCATCTCCATCCAGGTCACATTTGTCTGTTCTATTCCATTTTCTTGGCAGCCTTCTTGCAATTTATTGGTAATTAATAACTAATAGTTATGGAGAGCTTCCCTGCACCAGGATCCCCATTTCACAGTCCGTTCCTAGAGTTCCTGCGCCTGTTCAGCAAAGGCTGCCAACTGAGAAACCTTCCATCCAGGTTTTTTCTCCTCTGGCCTTTGTTTAGTCCTGTGGCTCAGGATCAGAAGCTTCAAGTGGCCCAGCGTGGTGGCACACGCTTGTAATCCCAGCATTTGGGAGGCTGAGACCGGAGGATTCAGGTTTGCGGCCAGCCTCAGCTATCTAGTGAGGCACTCAGCAACTTAGTGAGACCCTGTTTCAAAATAAAGAATAAAAAATAGGGCTGGGGGTATAGCTCAGAGGTAGAATGCCCCTGAGTTCAATCCCCAGTATGGCAAAAAAAGCTTCAAGTGTGTGAGGCTCTTGTGTAGGTGACAGATTTGGTCAGAGGTCTTTGGAGGGTGAGTGTTGGGCAAGATCAAGTTCTTCTTTGATTGACATCCACAGGATTTCCTAGGTGGATTTTTTCCCCTTAGAATTAGCTGCCTTTGAAGCCGGGCGTGGTGGCGCACGCTTGTAATCCCAGCATTCGGGAGGCTGAGACCGGAGGATCCGGGTTCGAGGCCAGCCTCAGCTACCTAGTGATGCACTCCGCAACTTAGTGAGACTCGGTTTCAAAATAAAGAATAAAAGGTAGAATGCCCCTGAGTTCAACCCCCAGTACCGCAAAAAAAAAAAAAAAAAAAAAAAAGAAATAATAACATCTTAGTGTTGTTGTGAGAATATTTTGGATCTCATGATCTTTTACTGGTAAATTGGTCCTCCAAAGAGGGGAAGAAAAAAAAAAAAAGCTCTGTAGCAGGTGATTTTTTTTTTTTTTTTCAATACTGGGGATTGAACCCAGGGGCATTCTACCTCCGAGCTACCTCCCCACTCCCCAGTTCTTTTTTTTTTATTCTTTATTTTATTCTTTATTCTTCATTTTGAAACAAGGTCTCACTAAGTTGGGGAGGGCCTCACTGACACTGGCTGCAAACCCTGATCCTCTGGTCTCAGCCCCCGAAATACTGAGATTACAAGCGTGGGCCACCACACTGGCTAAATGGTCATTTTAAGTGTTTAAATGCAATGTTGCTGAGAGTCTCTCTGAGTTGTTGAGGCTGGCCTCGAACCTACAATGCTCTTGTCTCAGCCTCCCAAGTACTATGATTACAGGTGCGCCATCATGCCATGCCCAGCTAGGACAATAGGGTTTTTTTTTTGTGTGTGTGGTACTGGGGATTGAACCCAGGAGCATTCTACTTCCAATCTACACCCCTCCATCCCAACCCAGTTTTTATTTTTTGTTTTGAAACAGGGCCTCTCAAGGCTGCTGAAAATCTTAACTACTTGCTGAGACTGTCTTCAAACCTACACTCCTTCTTTCTCAGCCTCCCAAGTACTGGGATTACAAGCATGTGCTAACTCGCCTGCCTAGAACAATAGACCTTTTTGTGTATGTGTATGGTGCTAGAGATTGAACCCAGGGGCATTCTACTTCTGAACTACACACCCCAGCCCTATTTTATTTTTTATTTGGAAATAGTCACGATAGGTTGAAAGTCTTATTATTTGCTGAAGTTGTCTTCCAACCTGTGATCCTCCTATCTCAGCCTCCCAAATACTGGGATTACAGGCATGTACCACCACGCTTGGCTTGACAATGGACTTTTTTTTTTTTTTTGCGGTACTGGGGATTGAACTCAGGGGCATTCTACCTCCGAGCTACTCCCCCAGCCCTATTTTTTTTTTTTTTTCATTCTTTATTTTTGAAACCGAGTCTCACTAAGTTGCGGAGTGCCTCACTAGGTAGCTGAGGCTGGCTGCGACCCCGAACCGGATCCTCTGGTCTCAGCCTCCCGAATGCTGGGATTACAAGCGTGCGCCACCACGCCCGGCTGACAATGGACTTTTAAACCCAGTATTCCTTTTTAATTTTGTTCCAGGTGCATGTATTGCCTGATTAAAAAGGATTCCCATTCACCCCTATTTTAGCATGGGGCATAGAGGTACTACAGCCCTCAAAGTTACTGTGTTTATGTGGCCAATTTAAACATCCTGTCCTTTATAATTTGATACTTGAGTGGCTAAAGCAACTTGTTATTTCTGAACATTTGGGATTACCTATCCTTTTTTTTCCCCCTCGCTACTACTTGGAAGACTGAGAAAGAAGGATCATAGGTTTGAAGACAACCTCAGCAAGTAGTTAAGACTCTAAGCAACCTTGAGAGGCCCTGTTTCAAAACAAAAAATAAAATTGGGCTGGAGTGGAGGGGTGTAGCTTAGAAGTAGAATGCCTCTGGGTTCAATCCTTAGTACCACACACACAAAAAAAGCCCATTGTCCTTTTGGAAACTGTAGGCTTTGTGGATGACCTAATCTATTCCCACCCATATACCCAAAACTGAAAAAATGAATGTAGCTGGGCATGGTGGTACATACCTGTAATCCCAGTATTTGGGAGGCTGAGACAGGAGTATCACAGGTTTGATGCCAGCCTCAGCCACTTAGCAAGACCCTATTTCAAAATTTAAAAAATTCAAAAATGGAAGAGGATCACAGGTTCAAAGACAGCTTCAGCAAGTAGTGAGACTCATCAACCTAGTGAGACTCTGTTTCAAAATAAAAATAAGAGCTGGGTATGGTGGCACACGCTTGTAATCCCAGTACTTGGGAGGCTGAGACAGGAGGATCACAGGTTTGTGGCCAGTCTCACCAATTTAGTAAGGCCCTCCACAACTTAGTGAGACACTGTTTCAAAATAAAAAATAAAATAGGGCTGTGGGTGTAGCTTGGAGGTAGAATGCCCCTAGTACCACAAAAATAAATAAATAAATAAATAAATAAGAACCAGACATGGTGGCACATACTTGTAATCCCAGTACTTGGGAGGCTGAGACAGGAGGATCACAGGTTTGTGGCCAGTCTCACCAATTTAGTAAGGCCCTCCACAACTTAGTGAGACACTGTTTCAAAATAAAAAATAAAATAGGGCTGTGGGTGTAGCTTGGAGGTAGAATGCCCCTAGTACCACAAAAATAAATAAATAAATAAATAAGAACCAGGCATGGTGGCACATACTTATAATCCCAGTACTTGCGAGGCTGGGACAGGAGGATTGAAGGTTCGAAACCAGCCTTAGCCACTTATCGAGGCTCTCAGCAACCTAGTGAGACCTGTTTCCAAATAAGAAATAAAATCAGACTGGGGGTGTAGCTTAGAGGTAGAATGCCCCCCGGGTTCAGTCCCCAGTAAAATACACACACACACACGATTTAAAAATTGAGAAATTGAGCTGGGGCCAGCTGGGGTATGACATGCCTATAATCCCAGTACTTGAGAGGCTAAAACAAGGAGATTATATGTTTGAGGCTAACCTTAGAAATTTAGAGACTGTTTCTTTCTTTGTTTTTTTTTTTTTTTGCGGTACTGGGGATTGAACTCAGGGGCATTCTACCTCCGAGCTACACCCCCAGCCCTATTTTTCATTCTTTATTTTGAAACTGAGTCTCACTAAGTTGCAGAGTGCCTCACTAGGTAGCTGAGGCTGGCCGCGAACCCGGATCCTCTGGTCTCAGCCTCCCGAATGCTGGGATTGCAAGCAAGCGCCACCACGCCCGGTTTAGAGACTCTGTTTCAATATTAAAAGTAAAAAGGAAGCCGGGCGTGGTGGTGCACACTTGTAATCCCAGCATTTGGGAGGCTGAGACCAGAGGATCCAGGTTCACAAGCCAGCCTCAGCTACCTAGTGAGGCATTCCTCAACTTGGTGAGACCCTGTTTGAAAATTAAAAAGAATAAAAAATAGGACTGGGGATGTAGCTCGGAGGTGGAATGCCCCCAAGTTCAATCCCCAGTACTGCAAAAAATAAATAAATAAAAAGGAGCCGGGCGTGGTTGCACACGCTTGTAACCCCAGTACTTGGGAGGCTGAGACTGGAGGATCTGGGTTTACGGCCATAGCTTGGAGGTAGAATGCACCCAAGTTCAATCCCCAGTACCAAAAAAAACCCCAAAAAACAATTGAGCTGGAGGTGTAGCTTGAAGGTAAAATGCCTCTAGGTTCAATCCCTAGTATTACAAAAAAAAAGAAAGAAAAAGTTGAATTTTGCCCATCTTACTCTGTGCAGAAGGATAGAAACTTAGGCATTTAATAAAATCACATATATGTCTCTGAGTTCTGCAGCTTTCTCTGTTTATTTTATATATATATATATTTTTTTATTTTATTTTATTTTATTTTATTTTTTGTACTGGGAATTGAACCTAGAGGAATTCTACCTCCAAGCTACCCCACCCCAGTTCAATACAGTGGCATTCCATTCTGTCTCTGAGCTATAGTCTCATTCCTATTTTATTTTGTTTTGGTACTAGGGATTGAACCCAAGGCATTGTGCTTGCAAGACAAGCACTTTACCACTGAACTACATTCCAGCCCTTTTTTTAAATTTTGAAACAAGATCTTGCCAGGTTCCTGAGGCTTGCCCCAGACCTAAGATTCTCCTTTCTGAGCCTCCCAAGTACTAGGATAACAGGCATGGGCCACAGTGCCTGGCTTTTGCAACATTTTAAACCTTTCTGTACCAAAGACAGTCACATTACCCAAGGCTTTCTAAGCTATTTGCTTTAAAACTCAGGAGGCACTGGGGATGTAGCTCAATGGTATAGCACTTTGCCTAGCATGCAAATGCCACTGAGCTAAATTCCTAGCACTGCAAAAACAAAATAAAACAAGCATTTCCACTTATTAAATTAACTACTGGAGACTTGTCTCCATATGAGTTACTGACATCTTGTAACCTGTGGCATCTTAACTAAAGACAGCTGCAAGCTGCACAGGCCTCATGGACGCTCATCTCCATTTATTTAATTCTTCCTTTGGCTTGCTCTGGGGTTTCTGAGGAATGAGGAACAGCTATCCCTTGGGAGAAAGGTGTGTGTGTGTGTGTGTGTGTGTGTGTGTGTGTGTGTGTGTGTGTGTTTTACTAGGGGTTGAACTCCAGGAATTCTACCTCTAAGCTACACTCCCAGCGCTATTTTATTTTTATTTTGAAACAGGGTCTACTTGATTAACGAGAGTCTTACTACTTGCTGAAGCTGTCTTTGAACCTGTGATCCTCCTGCCTCAGCCTCCCAAGTTCTAGGATTACAGGCATGTACCACCACGCCTGGCTGAGAAAGCTGTTTAGGAGGGACATGTAGATACAGAGTTAGAGACTTAGAAGACATTTAATAAAATCACATATATGTCTCTGAGTTCTGCAGCTTTCTCTGTTTATTTTATATATATATACTTTTTTTTTTTTTTTTTTGTACTGGGGATTGAACCTAGAAGAATTCTACCTCTAAGCTACCCCACCCCAGCTCAATACAGTGGCATTCCATTCTGTCTCTGAGCTATAGCCTCATTCCTATTTTATTTTGTTTTGGTACTAGGGATTGAACCCAAGGCATTGTGCTTGCAAGAGAAGCACTTTACCACTGAACTACATTCCAGCCCTTTTTTAAAATTTTGAAACAGGATCACAATTACAATTACAATTTGAGATTTGTGCTGAGAAAAATAAGGTTTTGTTTTTTTTTTCTTGTGGTACTGGGGATTGAACTCGGGGGCGTTCTACCTTCGAGGTATACCCCCAGCGAGAAAAATAAGGTTTTGAAGAGGAGAGAATGCTCGAATGAGGTTCCACACAGTCCAGCAGGCAGAGGAGAGCTGCAGTGGCTGCGTGGCTCCTATATAACCTACAGTTATGCAATTGAAAGGAATGTCTGAGGCATGCTAGGCATCTGGGTGCTCCGTGTCCACCCATGAAGAGCAGAGCTTGTGACCCTCCACTGGGCAGATGACCAGCGAATGAAGGTAGCAACATGATACCCACTCCTTTCTACTCAGCCATGACATTGCTGCTGAGCTGTCAGCAGGTGGCTGGGGATGCAGGAAGTGACCCGCATGTCCTCTTGTAGAAACTTTCCTGCATTGTGGGGTAGTCTGCTTCCAAGCCCAGAGCAGACTGGCTTTCCAAGTAGCTTTGTTGAGGTGAAGAGACGCACGTTCCCCAGCTGCTGTTGGACAGAGACTGGAGTCTGGAAACCAGCCCTGTGTTCATCGAAAGCACCTTTCCTGAAAAAGAATGAGTACTCTGTTTTTCCTCCTCTGACTGGCTGACTGGAGCAACAGACAGGCTCGCTTTGAACCTGGCACCTGCCACTCAGTTGCTGTGTGACACTGAGTGAGTTACCTGCCCCAGGTTTCTTTTTTCTTTCTTTCTTTTCTTTTTTTTTTTTTTTTTT
>PVLC010015663.1:6578-36892 GCA_004027655.1 Graphiurus murinus
AAAAAAAAAAAAAAAAAAAAATATATATATATATATATATATATATATATATATATAGTTTTTAAAAATAAAGTTCATATTTATTTATTTATTTATTTATTTATTTATTTATTTATTTTTGTGGTACTGGGGATTGAACTCAGGGGCATTCTACCTCCGAGCTATACCCCCAGCCCTATTTTTTATTCTTTATTTTGAAACAGGGTCTCACTAAGTTGCAGAGTGCCTCACTAGGTAGCTGTGGCTGGCGGCAAACCTGGATCCTCTGGTCTCAACCTCCCAAATGCTGGGATTACAAGCGTGCACCACCACGCCCGGCTTAAAGTTCAATTTTAAATCCCATGATCATTTATCTTAATCACTTCCACATATACACTTAACTCTCTACCCCCTCTTCCTGCCATTATACTGCTTTGGCAAACCACTATCCTGGTTGAGTCTGACTCTTCTTAGCACAACCATATGGCTGCTCTACTCTTAATTTAAATGCACAACCTTGAGCCTCAAGCAGCTCCAGGATGCCAGATGATCCTGCTACATACACCTCCCTACTCATTCCTTTTTGCCGTAACCAGTCAATGTTTGTTGAGAGAGCAGATTCAATTAATGATATTTTTTTTTATTCAAGGTCCCATACATTCCGCTTGTCCAACTTTTAACATGTTGTAAAATGCATTGTTTTTGTTTGTTTGTTTGTTTGTTTTTTATTTGTGTGTGTATGTGTGTGTGGTTCTGGGGATTGAACCCAGGGGCATTCTACCTCAGAGCTATGCCCCCAGCCCTATTTTTATTTTTTATTTTGAAACAGGATCTCACTAAGTTGCAGAGGGCCTCAATAAATTGCTGAGGCTGGCCTCCGATCCACAATCCTCTTGTCTCAGCCTCCCAAGTACTGGGATTACAGGTATGCTCCACCATGCCCAGCTGTAAAATGCAGTTTGGGACCAGGTGGTGTTGTCCCTTTAGGCTGAGCTGGCCTCTTTCCTCTCTTTGGCACCTGTGCTCATGACGCTTGCCCCAGCCCCTGAAGAAGAGGCTCTTCCTGGCTTTAGCTTGTTGTTTGAACTGGTCCTGGACCTGGAGCCTCAGGTCCTCTTCCCTGAAGGAACCTTTTGGAACCAGTCTAGGGGTCATTCCAAAGCTCAGGAGCTGCAGCTCCACTTAGAAAGCCTTTTTTATAGTGTTGCTTGCGTAAGTAAATAGTTGGCCTCCTTTTCAGAGGAAGGATGTGTTTGTTCCAATCTGCCTTGCCTCTTGGGCACCCACAGGGATGCTGGAAAACACACTGTCCTCCCCTGATGGGATTTTGAAGTAGCCAGGGAAGTTTGGATTCTTTTGCCAAAAAAAAAAAAAAAAAAACCCAGTTGTACACAGAAGCTGAAATACTGGCCACACTACTTCCCCCTGACTTCTGCCCGCTTCTGACCTCCTGGCTCACTAAGAATCTGGCCTCCTTCTGCTCACCGTAGGCCTCATGTGGACGATATGCTGTACTCGATTTTCACCATGTCAGCAGTGGTAATGATTAAGAGGAAGCACTCCGCCCCATCCAGAGCTTGCTTCCCCTGCCATCCCCGTCCAGGACCTCTCTGCAATGCGCCCTTCAACACTTCTCCCAGGACCATCACCGAGGGCAAGTGAGGTGACATTAGAAAGCAACCCCTTTTGACCTGAGTCAAAGGGGTTTAAACGTGTTATCAAGGTATGCACTTTAGATTTGTGCTCTTTATGTATGTAAATTATAACCCAAAAGAAAAATATTTTTGATAAAAAATTCTAGGTCTTGCCCTAATTACCATAGCATTTAGGGGTGAAGGTCCAGCAAGAAAACTACTACCTGCTTTAAGATCCCCATGGTTAGCCAGGCATGGTGGTACATACCTGTAATCCCAAGACTTGGAAGGCTGAAGTAGGAGGATCACAGGTTTGAGACCAGCCTCGGCAACTTAGGGAGACCCTCAGCAACCTGGCAAGGTCCTGTTTCAAAACAAAAAATAAAAAGCACTTGGAAGTAGAATGCCTCTGAGTTCAATCTCCAGTACCACAAAAGAGAGAGGGTGGAGGGGGGGGGAGAGGGAGAGAGGGAGAGAGGGAGAGAGGGAGAGAGGGAGAGAGGGGGAAAGAGAGAGAGAGGGAGAGAGGGAGAGAGGGAGAGAGAGAGAGAGAGATCCTCATGATCTAGATCCACCTTTGACAAAAGAAATAGTGAAGAATAATTGCCAATTGTTTTTTTAAAAAGAACAATAAGAAGTAAGGCACCCTACCCCTCTTGTTGCCCTTACATTCTCAATCCCTATAGAGATTTAAAAGAGGAAAGCTCAGGAAATTCCAATCTTGAATGACTCCCCAGATAAGACAGAAATGGAAGAAAACCAAACTTTTGAAAGTAAGCATTCTGATCTTCATGCAAACATGGAGTTAATCTGGGGACAGCTAAGCACAATTACACAGATGAATTCATTGTGGAGCTGGTCATTGAGCGCAGAGAATGTCAGTGCCGGTCAGAGTCCAAGCTCTGCAGGGGTCAGACCCGAGTCTGCTGAGCTGAGCACATGGAAACCTGCGCGTGCACTCAGCCTTGACCATTCTTTTTAATTTAATTCAGAGTTGCTCACTGAGGTGGCTTCAGAAAATGCAAACTGAGTGTCCACAGGTGGCGTTTGAAGACATGTGGAGTTTTGATGGTGTTAAACTGAAAATAGAAATAAAAACCTTGGGGCCTCTGTTTACAGGTGTTGACATTGTTCTGCTGCCCATGGCATGCTTCTTATAATCCTTTACCCTTTCCATCAGCTTTTATTTCATACAGAGAGGGAGTGCGGCCAAGGGGTGCCAGCATGGGTCAGGGCATGGCAACAGCCCGGTGCTAACTCCAATTCTATCTTGAACTCTCCAGGAGACCTAAGAACCTTCTTCCTGGACTCTGGGCCTCCATGTTGTAAGTTGAGAAGACTGGATGATGACATGATCCAGCTCTTGAGTTCAAAAGCTCTGCCTCTGTAGAGTTGGGAAATACTCAACTTCAGGATCTTATTTTAAGCAAATAGAAACTACTTTCACAGTGTAAAATATTTATGGCTCTACATACAGCCTGATTGACCTGTGGAACCCACAGACAGAGCCATGGTTAGAAAGAACTCAAGTCACAGGTGTGGTGGCACATGCCCATAATCCTAGTACTTGGGAGGCTGATACAGGAGGATCACAGGTTCTGTCACCCTCAGCAACTTAGTGGGACTTTGTTTCAAAATAAAATAGGGCAGAAGTGTAGATTGGAGGTTGAGTCCCCCTGGGTTCAATCTGTAATACCATTAAAAAAAAAAAAAGAATTAACTCAAGTCATCGGATACGGTGGTACATGCTTGTAATCATAGTACTTAGGAGGCTGAGACAGGAGGATCACAAGTTCAAGGCCCCATCTTCAGAAACTTAGTGAGAGACCTTGTTTCAAAAATAAAACATAAAAAAGTTGAGTAGCCCAATGGAAGAACACCCCTGGGTTCAATCCCCAGTGGAAGGAAGGAAGGAAGGAAAGAAGGAAGGAAGGAAGGAAGGAAGGAAGGAAGGAAGGAAGGAAGGAAGGAAGGAAGGAAGGAAGGGGAAGGGAAGGGAAGGGAAGGGAAGGGAAGGAAGGAAGGAAGGAAGGAAGTTAAGTCACCAGATACCAGATGCTGTGGAGTTTGAGGCAGGAGGATCCTAAGTTAAAGGCCAGCCTGAGCAACTTAGCAAGACTTTGTCTCAAAATAAAATTGAAAGGGTTGGGGATGTAGCTCAGTGGTAGAGCACTTGCCTAGCACACATGAGGTTCTGGGTTTGATTCCCATATGGCAAAAAAAGAAAGAACTCAAGTATTGTTTTAAACACCTGCCCCTATTCTGATCAAAAGAAGATTCTAAGCTTATCAAGTATCTTGGGCCACAGGGAATGTGTGAAAGTAATCATTACAAAGGATCTTATTCAGAGGATTCTCTGTGTTTATAATCATAAAATACTTGCACTGAATCCCAGTACTGGGGAGCCTGAAATAGGAGGATCACAGACTCCAAGCCAGTCTCAGCAACTTAGCAAGCCCCTGTTTCAAAATAAAAATTAAAACAGAACTGAGGGTTTGACTTGAAGGTAGAACAATCCTGGATTCAATCCCCGGTACCAAAAAAAAAGGAAAGGGTCCTCGGCTGGCTTGTGGTTTGTGGCTTGTGGACGGCACACAGCTGGCAGGCAGGGGATCCTAGATGCAGGCCTCCTGGCTCCGGTCTGGATGGTGCTCCTACCTGTGCCCTCCAGAGTCAGGAAAGTTCACCTTTTGCCTCTGTCTTTCCATTTTCACTGGCACCCTTCACAGGAGCGAAAAGATGAATGTTGAATCACAGTTCATGTGACACCGGTCCTGATGGAAACACAGCTGCCTCATCTGTAGGATGGTTTTACAGAAGCAATGATAAAGGTCTTTTTGAAGCTGCCCCTGCCTAGTCCCCAGATGCTGAGTAGCCAGGCGACAAGGGAAGGAAGAGTCCCAGATGCTTTGGGGACAGTGACACTCTTCAGTGTTGCTCTGAGGAAGCAGCCTCAGAGAAGGTCTGTGCTGCCATCCTGGTGGTAGTAGTGGTGCTGGGGGTTGAACTCGGGGCCTCCTGCATGCTAGGCAATCACTCTGCCGCTGAGCCACATCCCTGGCCCCCCACCCCAGGCTGATTTGGAAGGTGAATCAGAACAGGGTGTGGCTCCCCAAGGGAGCTTTGGCTTATGGAATCCAGGATGGTCCTGGAGTACAACACACACAGACCTGGTGTGATCTCAGGACGTCCCCTCACCTTGCAGCTCTGGGGAAAGGACTCATGTTTCTGGGGTTTTCAAATGTTTGAGCCACCAATGCATCTGTCTCCCCAAGGCAGAGCTCACATGGAGACCCAGGCTTCTGCTCAACACGTGGAATCCAGGGGTCACTGCCGGGGGTCAGCTGTGGGTCCTCTGGGGAGGGAGGCATCCTGAAGCTGAGTCTAAGAGAAGCCAGCCTGGCACTGTGGGAATGGTACACAAACAGAAAGGTCAAGTTTCACTGCTTTCCAGCTGTGTGACTTTGGACAGGAAATTGGTCCTCTCTGTTTGCTCCTCTATGCATTTCCCTTCCTCTCCCCCTTTCCTTAGTAGGACTTCGACTGAGAGAGGCTACCATTTGCTAGGCATCCACAAGGGGTCAGGTGCTCATGAGCTGGTCCTCACCTCCCAACTGAAAACATTTCTTCAGATGTCAGGCATGAAAAGATATGGTACCGAGGGGAGGATGTCACCTTGACACAGACCCCTCCAGCATCCCCAATCAATGACGACAGTCACCAGTGGAGCAGTGATGTGGCGTATGATTCACCTCTGTGTTCTCCTGTGTCTGCAAGATGAACTGTTCCCAGAGTTCTCTGTGCTCTGGGGTCATCTCCTGAAGATGAGACTTATCCCAACTCTCTCTCTCTCTCTCAGGGGGAGGGGGGGCTAGGAGCACTCTACCTCTGAGCTACACCCCTAGCCCTTTTTATTTTTTATTTTGAAACAGGGTCTTACTAAGCTGCTAAGGTTGACCTTAAACCTGCGATCCTCCCTTCACAGCTTCCCAAATACTGGGATTACAAGCGTGCACCACAGCGGCCAGCTCCAAATCCTCTTAACCAGAAAAAGCAACTTCCCATATCTGGAAGAGGAGGGGCCAGGCTGAGCTTGGTTGGGCCACCATGTCTTCTGGCCCTGGACAGCCCCCTCACCACTCTCATACGTATGGTCCCCTGCTTGGCTCACACCAAGCTCATAATGGACACTGCTGGCTCCACTCTGTGGGGGAGTCGCCAGCAGGAGGTTCAGGTGCAGAAGAAAGCTCACGCCTATGATCCCAGTACTTAGGAAGCTGAGACAAGAGGATCACAGGTTCCAGGATAGCCTCAGTAACTTAGTGAGACCCTCAGTAACTTAGTGAGACCCTCAGAAACTTAGTGAGACCCTGTTGCAAAATAAAAAAAAATAAAATAGGGCTGGAAGTGTGGATCGATCAGAGGTAGAATGCCCCTGAGTTCAATCCCATGTACACACATGAAAAAAAAGGAAAGGAAGGAAGGAAGGAAGGAAGGAAGGAAGGAAGGAAGGAAGGAAGGAAGGAAGGAAGGAAGGAAGGAAGGAAGGAAGGAAGGAAGGGGGAGGGGAGGGGAGGAGAGGGGAGTGGTAGGGGAGGGGAGGGGAGCAGAAGGAAGGGGAAAAGGAAAAAGAAAAGAAAAAGCATCCACCAGGCATTAGCCCACTCCAATGCAACTGTGTGACTTAGGCCAATCCACTTTTTCTCTCTGAGCTTCAGTTTCCCCACTGGTAGAAGCTAGCCACTCAGCTCCAAGCCTCTACCCTGGCCAGCGTGTGATGAGAATTGTCTTCCACCACCGAATGCTCCTTTTTCTAGCTCCCAAATGTAGCAAGATTTCCTCTACTTATTCTAGTTACAGTATTCAGGGCTTTCTTTTAAAAGAGCTGGTTTCTCCAGGTTTTTGAGGCCCACTGCCATTCAGAGACCAAAATTATCCCCATGTCAGCGGCTCAAAGCAAATCAGATCAAAAAAATATCCCTGCGCCTCATCTAAACCCAATCTCCGCTTTGAACCTTATGCCAAGTCTGGAGCTTTATCAGTCAGAGTGAGAATTACCATATGAAAGAATTCTCTTGGATCATATTTAAAAGAATCATCATTTCAATTTAGATAAGAAAAACACTCAGTCTTTGAGAAAATACATATAAATTCCTCTCCAAATATCCAAACCGATTTATGCCCATAGAAGATGTAATTATGTCCTTGTAGGATAAAGGAATCTCCCAGCTGTGAAGGAGAGCCAAGAAGCCAGAACGTTCTGCTCAAGAGGAGACTGCAGCAAAGCCACCACAGACGGTTGTTCAAGTTGTTCACTGCACAAGGGTGCTTGGCCGAGGGAGTGAGTAGGGGCTTACGTCCAGCCTGCACTCCGCTGGCCAAGTCATGGTCAAGGTTCTGTCCGTTCAGACGGAGGTACACCTCTTTGGAATGCTAGCAGTGTGTCCTGTGTGAAGAAATGGATATTTCCTCTGTTTAAAAACACAGCATTTTCCAAAGACTTGCAGCAAGAATAGATAGCAGGGAAGCAGAAGTGAATGAAGGCTGGGGCGGGGCCAGGTGTGAGGAGAAGCTTGTCGTGGGAACTGTCTTGGGAACCATCTTGGGTATTCGGAAGCCTCCCAGCTGGCTTCCATGTGAGCACAGTTCCAAGAAGAGCCCAGCCAGAGACCTCTCCTTTCCTCTCTCCCTCTTTCAAGGCTCAGCTTCACCTCCTGATCCAGCATACACAGGTGTCCTCCTCCAGGTTCTCTGAGCACCTTGGTTTTTCCTTTATTGCTCTTTGTTGTAGCATATATGGGGAATTCTCTGGTGTGTGTGTGTGTGTGTGTGTGTGTGTGTGTGTGTGTGTGTGTGACTGGGGATTGAACCCAGGGGCATTCTATCTTGAGCTTTACCACTGGTCCTATTTCATTTTTTAATTTTGAAACAGAGTCTTGCTAAATTTCTAAGCCTGGCCTCAAACCTGCAATCCTCCTGTCTCAGCCTCCCTATACTGGGGTGACAGGCGTGCTCCACCATACCTGGCTGTATGTGGGGAATTCTATGCACCTCGGTCTCCCCTACTAGACTGTAAGCTGTATGTGGACAAAGAGGGTTGGGCTTTACTCTCATACCCCAGGACTAGCACCATGTCTGGGCCATGGAGCAGGACCCCTGAGTGAACAACAACAGTGCACATGAAAGGGCCTGTGCCTCCCACTCTGCTTCCTCTTTGCCAAGCCTAGGGGCTGTCTGGGCACAGTGACATGCAGACACCATGACCCAAGCTCTTCACCCAGCCCAGGAGACATGGGTGAGAAGAGACATACCAGATCCTGGCCCAGAATTTGAAACACAGGGGAAGAGTTTCTCAAGCCTATTTGCAGGAGACTGAGTCAGGGCTAGGGTGTGTGTGTGTGTGTGTGTGTGTGTGTGTGTGTGTGTGTGTGTGTATGTTACTGGGGATTGAACCTGGGGGTGTTCTACCTCCAAGCTACACCCCTAGCCCTTTTTATTTTTTATTTTAAAACAGTCTCACTCAGTTGATGAGAGTCTCATTACTTGCTGAGGCTGTCCTCAAACCTGCGATCCTCCTGTCTCAGCCTTCCAAGTATTGGGACTACAGGCATGCACTGCCACGCCTGGGTTAGGGTTTGTATGTTTAACTGGGTACCGTGGATATTGTTGCAATAGACATAAGGAAGCAGGGGCTGCTGTGGGAATAAAGAGAAGGAGCCAGGGGTCCCAAGGAAAGGTCCATGGGAGTCTTCCAGCAGAAATGATGCCCTGCCAGGTTTTGATGTCTGACAGAAGGGAGCCATGTGAAGCAAGGAGAGAGGGCCTCTGGTAGAGGAACGAGGTAAGCCACAAGAGACAGTGGCTGCCTGGGCTGCACAGATGGGAGCCAGAATAACTGGCATAGGCTGCAGTTAAGCATAGCCTAAGTCACTAGCACTCACCAGAGCTCCCAGGCCCCTTTCAGGGAGTAGCCCCAGTTCCAGCATCCCACAGAGGGGTTCCTCTACACCCCAACTTTCATGTAGGCCTCGTTCCCATTTTCAGTTTAATTTACCATCTCACTTTTCCTCTTCTGGACTGAGGCCTCTGGGGAAGGCCTTCAGAGTCCAGTGGCCTCAGGGAAGGCTTGCCAGGGCTTCCTTGGTAAGTACGCCTGACTTAAGCACACCTGTAATCCCAGTACTTGGGAGGCTGAGACAGGAGGATCACAGGTTTGAGGACAGCCTCAACAAGTAGTGCAACTTTCAGCAACCTAGTAAGACCTTATTTCAGAATAAAAATAGATAGGGTTTGGGGTGTAGCTCAGATGTAGAATGCCCCTGGGCTCAATCCCCAGTATCAAATAAATAAATAAATAAATAAATAAATAAATAAATAAATAAATAAATAAATATGCACACAATAGGGCTGGGGATGTAGCTCAGAGCTAGAATGTACCTGGGTTCAATGCCCAGCACCACACACACAAAACCAATGCCTCTGGCTAGACCCCAAAGAGCTGCCTGTCAGTCCCATTTCTGTCATTTTAGGGTCCAGAATGTCACTTTGGGGCTAAGGCAGGGGAGATAGAGGAGAGGGGATGTATAGCTATAAGGAGGCAGAGGCTCCTGCAGAAGAAAAAGAGGATCCCATGGGAAGACCCATGGAAGGCTTCCAGCAGAAATAATGCCCCAGCCAGGTCTGGAAAACCATCTTGGGCGTCCAGAGGTGCACCCCAGGGGTGGAAGGGAGGCCCCTTAAGGCCCACCTTCCCGGAGCATCCTGGAGCTGCAGGACTCAGGCTGTAGGGACAACCTCTCACCCTGGGCTCCCAGCCCTCCTTCCATGGTTTTTATCACCTCCCTCTCCGACTTCTCTCGGGCGAACCTGCCAACGGTCCTCCTCACTGGGCTTTCCTAACAGGTTTGACTGTCGCCTGGACAGGCTTTCTAAGACAAACAAATCTGCTGGGGAGAGGAAGGGAAAGTACTCAGTACTCGTCCCCACTCTCTGGACTGGGTGACCCCTAAGGAAACAATGTGGTCTGAGTTTCCCAGCCTCTCCAGCACGCCGCGCGCCCAGGTGTCTTCTGAGCCATGCCCCACGCCACAGGTCAGTGGTGCCCCGCTGGAGCCTGAACTATCTTGTCTGCTGTCCGGTTATAAATTAATCTCCTGCCATCAGTGATTAACTTGTTCAAGCCACCGGAGCTGCTGAACTGGAACAGCCCCTCGAAGTGGAAGAGACTCCAGCGTGTGTGGTGTGTGGACCCCTGGTGACCCTCTTCACTCTGGCCCTCATGCTATGTCAGCAGGGACAGGGATGGCCAGACAGGGCCCTGATCTGGGCACTATGGCCCTGGAGCACTCACCGGGTCCCTCTGGGTGGGGAGCCACACTGAGAAGCTCTGGGGCTTGTTTTCTTGCATGTATTGGTCTGCCAGGAAGGTTTTGAATATGGGACTGGATGGGGCCTTTTCTCCAGCTGAATATGACAGCCTGGCACTGTTTGGAGGAAAAGGAGACCCAACGTGTGGATCTCACTGGACACTGAGGGGAGTTAAGGGTCACCTCCTAGAGGGGGAAGAGCCCTGGAAGGTGGTCAGTTCCAACTTCCTAACTCTAGAGGCTAAGTAAGAGGGCTTGGCTCACTTGATGTCACCCTGTAGGGACAGCAGGGAGGAAAAGGGGGAAGTTGAGTTATGTTTACGCGTCAGTTAAAGACTCATTTCTTCACCACCAGGATGACAGGCAACATACAGTTCTGTCTAGAAAAAAAAAAAAAAAAAAGAATCCTTCTATGCTCCATTTCCACCATTGGAAAACCGCAAAGCTGAGATTTCTCTGATTGATGTTTTGTTTGTTTGTTTTTTTGCTTGTTTATTTTTTGCAGTGCTGGAGATGGAACCTGAGGCCCCACACATGCTCAGCAAGTGCTCAGCCCCAGCCTCCCTGGTTTTCCTAAATAACCCTGACAGATAGTCTCCTGAAAAACCACAACCCCAGTCTAACCAGGAGAAAGACATCAGAGTAACCTAATTGAGGGATATTCTACAAAGAACCAGACCAGTACTGCTCAAAACTGTCAAGCCCACTCAAAACAAGGAGAGCCTACAAAACTGTCACAAACCAGGTGAGGCAAGAGTATACTGTGATTAAATGTAATGTGGCATCCTGGGTGGGGTCCTAGAACAAAAAAGGACACGAGGGGAAAACTAGTGGCATCTGAATAGAGTGTAGAGTATAGTTAATAATAATGTAATAATGCTGGCTCCTTACTTGGAATGAATATGCTACAGTAATAAAAGATGTTAGTAGGTGAAATTGAGTAATGGGAAATAGCAACTCTGTACTAACCTTGCAACTTTCTTACAAATCTAAACTTATTTTAAAATAAGGCATTTATTTAAAACTTTTAAAAACATTGCCTTTCAATTTCTTTCAGTCTGAAAAAAACTATTGCATGTTTCATTACAACATCTATGACATGGTAAATGTGAGATAATAATTATTCAAGAGGGGAAAGAAGGAATGAGAGAAGAAGGGTGGGATGGATGGAGAAGAGAGGAAGGAGAGTAAGAAGGAAGGGAGGGTAAGAAGGATAGAAGAAGACCCTGGGATACAAGAGTAAATATAACCATCCATCAACTGGTGAATGGCTAAACTATGGTATGTCCATACAATGGAATATTATTTGGTATAAAAAGAAATTAAGTGCTGATACATGTTATAAAAACATTCTCCTACTGAGAGGAAGTCAGACTCAAAAGACCACATATTGTATGCTTCCTTTTATCTGAAATGTCCATATGCAAATAAGAAATGTCCACAGGCAAATCCATTGAACAGAAAGTAGATTCGTGGTTAGAAGGAGCTGAAGAAAGGGGATAAAGAGTGACAGTTCATGGAGACAGGGTTGCCTTCTGGAGTGATGAAAATGCCCTGGAACCAGATAGTTGCACAACCTCATAAATATGCTAAAACCACTGAATTGTATACATTAAGTGGGTGATTATTTTTTTTTGTATGTGAATCATATAATCAATATTAAAATAGGTGAAAAACGTAAAAAGCAAATCCAACCCAACCTGTACCTTCAAGGAGTTCACAGAGTACTGGAGGAGACTGTTCTAGCCCGGGCGATTGATTATAAGCCACTTCCCTCCTCTGTCAGCTCCAAGGGCCAGGACTGCTTTGTTCACCATCACATCCCCAGCATATAAAGCACTACTTTCAAGTAACACTTTCTTTTTTTTTTGAAACAGGGTCTCACTAAGTTGCTGAGGCTGGCCTTGAACCCTTGATCCTCCTGTCTCAGCCTCCCACGTACTGAGATCACAAGTGTGCACCATCACTTCCAGTTTCAAGAAACAGCTTAAATATGTAGAAATGCACACAGCTTAAATAGGAGGAAGAGGAGGAGAGGAAGCAGCAATGGCCAGTGCTTTGCACCAAGCCTGATCCTGGCCAGCTCTTTCAGTGACTGATAGGAGTCCCTCCTCAAGAACAACTAACTATATCGAATTTCTCCAGAAAGTCAACGGTGATGCATCACGTGCAGAAGTTCTAGGAAAACCAAGCAGGCCAAATTCGTAGAGCCTAACTCTCTACCAATTAGAATTTGCTTCTTCACAAAACCCCGCTCACACCACCACCACCACCACCACCACTGCTGACCAAAAAGGATTGGGAGATTGTCTGCCTTCTAAATCCTATCATACTTCAGGGACAAATCTCCTTCCACATCAGTCCTCCAGAGACCACTCACCATCCTTTGGCTTTGCTGAACTCACACTCCCCAAACTGGAAGGTGAACTCGGACACTAGAGGTTTCTTACCCTCCCTCAGCTTCTGCAGAATTTTTGTGCCATTGCCAGCCTGCTCCTGAAATCTCTCTGGTGACAGGAAATGTATTATATTGAACATGACATTCACAAATTCCCTGTTGACTGGCTACGAACATGGCCAAACTCAGTTTCCCTGCTACTTCCAGTCCCAGAGCCCAGTCCAGCCTCAGGGCTGCAGAGGGTAAGTCACCTTCTCTTCCTCAGCAGGCCTGGCCTCATAGGCCTGCAACCTGTGTGGTCAGTCGCCCAGGGCCCTGCACACAGAAGGGCCTCTTTATCACAGGCTCTGCTTTAGCAACAGTGTTCAAGGGTGTGGAAGTTGTGGTCCATGCCTGGAGTGGGTGCCAACAAGTAAGCAGATACATCATAAACAAGAGGTTCTCAAGAGGTCCCTGGACCAGGAACAGCACCTGGGAACTCATCAGAGATACAAAATCTCAGGGCCTCACCCCAGACCCTCTTAGTTGGAAACACTGGTAGTAGGCCCACAATGGGTGTTTCAACAAGCTCACCAGGCAATTCTGAGGCATGCTAAAATTTGAGAATTACTGATACTATGTAGTATTATTCAACCATTTAAAAGTATACTTCAAGAGATTCTTTTTTTTTTTTTTTTTTTTGTGGAACTGGGGATTGAACTCAGGGATATTCTACCTTCGAGCTATACCCCCAGCCCTATTTTTTATTCCTTATTTTGAAACCGAGTCTCACTAAGTTGCAGAGTGCCTCACTAGGTAGCTGAGGCTGACCGCGAACCCGGATCCTCCGGTCTCAGCCTCCTGAATGCTGGGATTACAAGCGTGCACCACCACGCCCGGCTCTTCAAGAGATTCTTAATGACATTGGAAAATGATCTTGATGTCATGGTAGGAAATTGAATGTCAATACTTGGGAAGCTGAAACAGGAGGATCGCAGGTTCATAGTCAGCCTCAGCCTCATCTACTTAGTGAAGCTCTCTGCAATTTAGTGAGACCCTGTTTCAAAATAAAGAATAAAAAATAGGGCTAGGGATGTAGCTTGGAGGTAGAATTCCCCTGAGTTCAATCCCCAGTTCTGCAAAGAAAAAAAATCAATTTGGGAAAGCAGAAAGTATAGAGAGAAAAGAACTGGAAAGAAATGTTATGAAATATTAATAGTGGCATAGTGGCTCTCTCTGAGATTAAGTTTTTTTTACATTGCTCAATATCTACATTTTCCACTTTTCTGGGAAGAAGTGTGTGTGTGTGTGTGTGTGTGTGTGTGTGTGTGTGTGTGTGTGTGTGTGTTATGGGGGATTGAACCTAGGGGCATTCTACCCCTGAGCTACACCCCCAGCTCTATTTTATTTTAAATTTTGAAACAGGGCCTCACCAAGTTGCTGAAGGCCTTGTTAAATTGCTGAAGCTGGCCTCAAACCTGCAACCTTTCCTGTCTCAGCCTCCCAAGCACTGGGATCACAGGTGTGTGCCACCATGCCTGGCAGAATTCGTTTTTATGGCCTTGCCTTCATGGTCAAGACCATTAAGTTCCATTCACACTCTGCCAGGAAGTTGGTAGAACTTTCATGCCCCTTTCCTCTCCTAGTATAAGATTTTTGTCCCTGTTTCTGATGATGGAACTCATCCCAGGTCTGAATTCTCTCCTCTAGAGTGGTAAGGAGTCTACCCCTTTAGCCTCCTGTCTAGAGAAAGAGAACACTAACATTAACCAAGTGTCTACCATCTGCTATCTACAGGCTAAATGTTTTGTATGTGTCATCACATTTAATGGTCCTAGGGATCCTAGCTGGTTGGTTTAAAGTTATCCTTACTTAATAAATGAGAAAGACTAGCATGGTGGCCACCTCAGCAACTTAGCAAGACCCTATTTCAAAACAAAACAAAAACTCAAAACTAAAAAGACTGGGGTTGTAGCTTGGAGGTAGTATTCCCCTGGGTTCAATCTCCAGTACCCCCTTTCCCCTCGGTGAGAAAGAGAGAGAAACTAAGATTCAGAGGGATTGAGCAACTTGTTTGAAAATCACACCTCTTTTCAGTCTTCAGGGAAACTTTAAAAAAGAAGAAAAGAAAAAGCCTTAGTGTCACTGCAGATCGATTAAATCATAATGTTGCAGAGGCCCAGGCATTGATATACTTAACACCCCAGGGAACTCTAATGAGTAGCCAGAGATGGGTAGACAGTGCCAATTCCTTTGCAACTTGGCCCTACCCCCTGGGTAAGACAGGAAACAGGACTGGCTCTCTCCAGGCCTCCTTGGTTTAATCACACCAGCCTGACACTTATTGTACTTGGTAGATACTGCTGGGTGCCAAGTGTTTATTGTAAAATAATCACTAGGAACACAAGGAACCTTAATAGTTCAAGGCCACATTGTGTATTAGCATTTGTGTGTTAATTGAGAAGCCCAAGACCTCAGTCTCGTGGGTGTTGCTGTTCAAACACTTGATGACTTAGAATTTCAAATATTCACTGGACAATCTAAGGTATTGATCTGGTCACTGACACTACATCAAAGAATAAAGTAAAAAAAAAAAAATTAAGTTTTTTTTGTTGTTTTTTTTTTTAACTAAAGTGTAATTGTTTCTTGTCAGTTTTATCCCTGGGCTATTCCAGGTTGTTTCTTGGAGAGGCCTCTTGATTTCCTTCCTGCTCGTGGAACCACTAGATGGTGCACATTACAAAACATTAGTCCTGGCGTGGGGCAGGCTGCATTTGTCACTTTGCAATGACTAGAAGCATATCAGACAGACAGTTGCCAGATTTAGCAAATCAAAACACACGACTCCAGTAAAATTAGAACTTCAAGTGAACTATTGCATGGGATATACTTATACTAAAAAAATCACTCATCGTTTATCTGAAATTCGAATTTAACTAAGTGTCCTGTTTTTTCTGGCACTCCCTGATCAGAGAGGACCTTTGGATATAAATAACTATCAGCTTCCTTTTTTAATTTTTAAAATTTAATTAATTTATTTATTTGGTGTTGGGGCTTGAACCCAGGGACTCACACATGCTAGGCAAGCATTCTACCACTGAGATACACCCCCAGCAATTAAACTTCTGCCTTTCTTGTTTGTTTTTGGTACTGGGGATTGAAGCCAGGGGCATTCTACCTCCAAGCTATACCCCAACCCTTTTTATTTTTTATTTTGAAACAGGGTCTTGCTAGGTTGCGAAGAGTCTCTCTAAGTTGCTAAGGCTAGTCTCAAACCTGCTATTCTTCTGTCTCAGCTTCCCTAGTAGTAGGATGACAGGTGTGTGCCACCACACCCAGCTAACTTTTCAAAATACTAGAATTTTTGGAGGAATCAAAAGACTCAAAGCAACATGAAATAAGATAGCAATTAGTACAGTTATTCCACAAAAAGGAAACTATTGCATGATATTGTCTTCAGAGTCCAAAGGTCTTAACACCTTCTGACCCACTACTGCCTGGTGTGCCGATGTCACTGTGTTCCATCCCTGATCATGTCTCTTATGTAATCAAGGCAAAGTCTTGAATGTTCCAGAAAGTTCCCTTGCTTCTTTGGCAATGGCTTGATGTAAACTTTCCTTAATGCTTCCTGGCTCGTACAACAAGTTGGATCTATGCTACTTTGAGTCATACAACCTCAATGTTCAACTTGAATGGCATAGACAGTTTTATATGTTGATTGTGTGTGTGTGTGTGTGTGTGTGTGTGTGTGTGTGTGTGTGTTACTGGAGATGGAACCCAGGGTCATGCTACCTCTGAGCTACACTCCCAATCCTGTTTTGTTTTTATTTTAACAGGGTCTCACTAAGTTGTGGAGGGTCTCATTAAATTGCTGAGGCTGTCCTTAAACCTGCAATCTTCCTGTCTCAGCCTCCCAAGTACTGGGATTACAAGCTTGTGACACCATGCCTGGCTTGATCAAAATTTAATAGCACACACGTAAAGTCTGGTGCCATACCCCCTGCTCATAGCTGACATCCCCTGTCCATCCTCAAGTTTAATACTTAATGGAGAAAAAAAAAAAGAGAGAGAGAGAGAGAAAGCAGAAACTTTCTCAGCATTCTGAACTCTCTCTTGCCATGTGCTGGCCAATCTGCTCATGTGACCACAAGCTCTCTATAGGAACAGACCATCTTTACTAAATCTTGAGTAAAGAAATTCTAGTGTAACCTGGAATTCATGACATCACACCCACATCAGGGTTGCACTGGGTGTTCTGTCTAGAGAACTGGTTGTCCCAGTTCTGTAATCCACGCTGTGTTCCATGGGTCTACTTTGAGTGACAACTGAGGCCCTGACGATAGGATGGGGAGAAGACAGAAGAAGTAAAGGAACTGGAGAAGCTCTGCTGGGGACGTTTTAGCCTTGAAGGACACCCATGTAAGTCCCTCTCTGATATCTGACTGCTCCTTCTGAGGGCAGAGGAAGGGCTAGGCTCGGAAGTGTCAGCCCCAAACCCACTGCTAGAATCCTGTTTCTCTCTTCTTGCAGTAGGAATGTGGCACAACACCTAGGTGATTTGGTCCATTTCTTACTCTGCTCCAGAGCTTGTGAACGTGTTGGGAAGGATCAACTTTCTTGGTCCTTAAAACGCATCCAGCTGGGTGTGGTGGCGCACACCTGTGATCCCAGTACTCGGGAGTCTGAGACAGGTTCAAGACCAGCCTCAGCAACTTAGTGAGACTCTCAGCAACCCAGTGAGACCCTATTTCAAAACAAAAATTTAAAAAGTGCTAAAGGTACAGCTCAGAGGTAGAACACCTCTGGGTTCAATTCCCAGTATCACCAAAAACAAAACAAAACAAAAAACCCCCTAGCCAATCCAAATTAGAAGAGCTCCATGGGAAGTTGCCTCTACCACAAGAACAAAAAGAATATTCCTTTAGCAGAAGGAGGGAATGCGAGGGATCGGGGGACCTCTTCTTGGTAGATTCCTTACAAGTTGTGTAAGCTCATGGGCCCCAAGGCATATAGAGAAGATGGTGAGATTTCTACCTATAAAATGAGCACATGATCCCTTTGCTTCCTCCTGGTGATTTTTTTTTTTTCAGTGCTGGGAACCAAACCAAGGGCCTTACATATGCTAGACAAGTGCTCTACCACTGAGTTACACTTGTCAGCTCCTCCCTGTGATTTACCTACTTATTTGTGGTACTGGGGATTGAACCCAGGGGCATTCTACCACCAAGCTATACCTGTAGCCTTTTTTTATTTTGAAACAGGATCTTGCCAAGCTGCTAAGGCTGGCCTCAAACCTGTGATTCTCCTGTCTCAGCCTCCCAAATACTGGGACTACAGGTGTGTGCCACCATACCCAGTTTCCCAGTGATTCTTAATAACACACTCACACCTAAGAAAATGTAGGTCCTAAATGAATCCTCTGTTCGACAGCCTCAACAAATGGTCGGGGAATGACATGAATTGGACATTCTTGTACTGTGAGAGATCCTGGATTCCTTAGGCCAACACATGGATAAACAGGAAAAGGAAAAGAGCCTGTATTTTTTTCAGACCTTCCTGACAACCCTCAAGGTATTACAATCCTAGAGAAAGCTGAGCCTGAGCACTCCTGCTTGGGAAGGGAGGAGAGGCATCAAGATTGATTGACAGGAGTCACCCTTACTCCCCTGCTGAGTGGTTCCTGTCCCCAGGAACTCTGCCAATCTGCATGAATTCATTTCACGCACATTACAAGCACCTCTTGTGTGCCAGGTGCTACAGATAAAAATACCATAGCATTCTGCAAGTGAGAAAACAGACTCAGAGCATTCTCAGATAGCACAGCAAGTCATGCCATGGAGATTTTAGCCTAAGCACATGGGCTGCAGAGGAGCCAGAACATGTAACCATTCTGGAAAATTCAACAATAATGCAAATGCAGTTCCCATTCTGAAGGAGATTGTAATCAAGTGAGGAGAGCAGATAAATAAGGCAATAATTAAGTAGAGGTGTACCAGAACTAGAGTAATGCAGGAGAGCCATGGAGGCACAATCAGCGCAGGTGGAAGGTGAGCACCAGGTGGTGGAGGGAGGACTCCTGAGATGAGGCTTGCAAGACAAGGAAGGATCTACCAGGGAAGGAGAGGAAGGAGTGTTTCCTTGCAGAAAGAGAACAGAGTGTGTAAATTTCTACTCCAGTAACTAGCTTTGAGAAGTCTGTAAGGAGATGGGTGCTGTGGTGTACACCTGTAATCTCAGTTCTTGGGAGGCTGAGATAGGAGGATCATGAGTTCCCAGTACAGCCTCAGCAACTTAGCAAGGCCCTCTGCAACTTAGTGAGACCCTGTTTCAAAATAAAAAATGAAATATGGCTGGAGGTGTAGCTCAGAGGTAGAGCACCCCTGGGTTCAATCCCCAGTACCACACACACACACACACACACACACACACACACACACACACGTTTTTAAGGATATTTGTCAAAAGAATGTTCACAGTTGTACTATTAGTAATAGTCTAAAATGGAACACTACCCAAATATCCCTCAATAGTAGAATGGTTAAATAAACTGTGGTATAGTCATGAAATAGAATAATACATATATAACACACATAGATAATTATGGGGGGTACTGAGACTTAAACCCAGGGACATTCTGCCTCTGAGCTATACCCCCAACCCTATTTTTTATGTATGTATGTATGTATGTATGTATGTATGTATGTATGTATATATGTATGTATTGGTACAGGGGATGGATCTCAGGGGTGTTCTACCTCCTAGCTACACTCACACACCCCCAGTCTTATTTTACCTTTTATTTTGGTACAGGTTTTCACTAAGTTGCTGAGGCTGGTCTTGAACCTGCAATCCTCCTGTCTCAGTCTCCCAAGTACTGGGAGTGTGCTTCACCACACCCAGCTTTTTTATCTTTTATTTTGAAACAGGTCTCTCTAAGTTATGGAGAGCCTTACTAAGTTGCTGAAGCTAGCCACAAAGCTGCAATCCTCCTGTCTCAGCCTCTCAAGTACTAGAATTACAAGCATTAGCCACCACACCCATCTTAGAATAATATTTGACAATGAAAATAAATAAACTAGTATTACATGAAGCCACATGAATGAATTTCATAAATATATTCTCAGTAAAAGGAGCAATATACAAAAGCTATATAAAAGTTCAAAATGGGCAAAAGTAATCTGTGCTTAGAGTTAAGATGCTATCTTTGCTTTCTCTTAGAGTGGGTGGGCAGCAAAAGGATGGGTAGAACCAGGAGAGACCAGGGGGGTGTCCAGGGTGTTGGTAATCTTTCAGCTTTTGATCTGAGTGCTAGTGACATGAGTAAATTCACTTTGTGAAAATCCAGCCATCTATACACTCATGATCTGCACACTTTTCTGTATATATGCGTATGTCAATAAAAATTTGCCAAAAAGCATTATTGTGAAGATTAAATAAAACAATAAATTACTCAGTTCGGTGCCTAGGACTGACAAAGAACCATTCAATTTAATTGTTAAATTTCATTGTATTGATGGTGACTAATGACCATGATGAATCACAGTGAAATACTCATTTAGAAGCAAAAAAAAAAAAAAGTGAATTTAAAAAACTAGATGGCTTTTCTTTTTCTCCCTGGCTTTCTGAGGTTCTGCGCCATCTTGAATGACACAGTAACATCCAAACCAGGAAATTCATGCCCAACCGATTACTTCAGAGGAAACAAACGATTGTTGATGTCCTTCACCCTGGAAGCAAATCGTTCCTGCAGGGGAAACTTGGGAAACATAGCCACAGTGTACAAGACAACACTGGCTGCCTTTGCATTCAGAACCCATTCCGATGGTGGCAAGACAACTGGCTTTGGCGTGACTGATAATTCCTTGGATTATGCAAAGGAAAATGAACCCAAACGCAGATTGGCGAGACACGGCCTGTATGAGAAGCAAAAGACCTCAAGGAAACAGTGAGAGGAACACGAGAACAGAATGAAATCCGGAGCTGCAGAGGCCAACTTGCCAAGCATAGATTCTGTAGTGACTTTATCTGCAGTGATTGTGTGAATTTTTCACAAGAGGATTAATAAACTGTAGAAACTCCTGAAAAATAAAAAGGATCACACCCATTAGAATGGTAAAAGAAAGAGAGAGAGAGAGAGAGAGGAGGGAAGTGGGAGGGAGTTAGGAAGATAAGAGTTGTTGGCAAGGATGTGAGGATATGGGAAACCTTTGCGTTGTTGATGGGAACATAAAAAGGCATTGCCACTGTAGCAGATAGTTTAGTGATTCCTTAAAAAAAAAAAAAACTAAACATGGAATCATGATAGGATCCTACAATTCCATGTTTGTGTCTATATCCAAAAGAATTTAAAGCAGGGACTTGAAGATATATCTGTACATCCATGTTCACACCAACAATAGTCACAAGAGCCAAAATGTGAAAACAACCCAAATGTTCAACGACAGATAAGTATAAAGCCAAAATGTGGTGCATTCATAAATGTCAATATTATTCAGCCTCAAAATGGGATAAAATTCCGACACTCACTGCAACTTGTATGAACTTTGAAGATGGTGAAAAGGGTCAGCCACAGAAGGACAAATATTCATGACACAATCCTTCCCCTGCTGTTTGCAGTATTATCTTAGTCATAAATAAATGGCTATCTCGAAGTTGGCCTTTTTCTAGACTCTCCATTCTATTAATCCATTTGTCTATCCTTGGACCAACATAACCTGCACCCTTAGTCCCTGTAGCTTTATAATATGGCATGATGTGTGGCAGTGTGATTCTTCCAGGTTGTTGTGGCTCTTTGCATTCCTATGTCCATTTTAGGACATCAACTGCTCATCAACTGTTATTTAAAATAACATGCTGGAGCTGAGCATGGTGGTGCACACTTGTAACCCCAGCATTTGAGGCTGAGACCAGAGGATCTGGGTTTGCAGCCAGCCTCAGCTACCTAGTGAGGCACTCCGCAATTTAGTGAGACCCTGTTTCAAAATAAAGAATAAAAAATAGGGCTGGGGGTATAGCTTGGAGGTAGAATGCCCCTGAGTTCAATCCCCAGTACCACACACAAAAATAATAATAATAATAACAACAAAATAACATGCTGGGATTTTGATTAGAATTGTGCTGAATCTGTGAGTCAATTTGAGGAGTACTATTGTGCTTTGAAGTAGGAATCATCGCCATTATAGAAATGAACAAACTGAAGTTTGGAGAGATTAGGTAACTTGTCCAAGGTCACAGAGCCAGGATTTGAACCCAGTGCTGTAGTCTTCTATTCCTGACTACAGAGCTTTCATTTCTTCTGGGTAGACGGATCTTTCTTGGGGGGTAGGAGAGAGGGTGATACTGGGGATTTAACCCAGGGGCATTCTACCTCCAAGCTACACTCCCATCCTTATTTTGTTTTTCGTTTTGAAACAGGTTCTCACTGAGTTGCTGAGGGCCTCACTAAGTTGCCAAGGCTGGTCTCGAATCTGTAACTCTCCTGTCTTGGCCTCCCAAGTACTAAGATTTTAGGTGTGTACCACCATGCCCAGCTAGACTACTCTTTCTATTTCAGCTATTACCACCTGAGGACAGAGGTTATGTCATCCATGTTTTCATCTCCTTAGCTCCTAGACAGTGTCCAGGACTAGAAAACTGCTCAAAAAAGTAATCCTTTGGTGAAGGATTCAGGCAGTGAGTGACTAGCTTCTGAGAACATAAGGCCATACTTACTGCTCAGTGCATTTGTGTTGGCCCCTTACAACAAATACCTAAACAAATAAACTAAACTCACATTAACTAAAGCAAATTGTTGTCTTGTTACATTTTTTTCTGTGTGTGTGCACGTGTGTGTGTGTGTGTGTGTGTGTGTGTGTGTGTGTGTGTTACTGGAGATTGAACACAGTGGCATTCTACCTCTGAGCAACACACTCAGCCTCATTTTATTTTTTATTTTGAAACAGGGTCTTAGTAAGTTGCTAAGGGCCTCACTAAGTTGCTGTGGCTGTCCTTGGACCTGTGATTAAACTTGACATTTAGCTTCAATGGTTCACACAGGTCCAATAAGATCTCCATCTATCAGGACTGCACATCACCCAGAGAACCAGGTCTGGATGGAATCATAGCCTGACAGGTGGAAATGGGTTTTTTGTATAAGGTGGACATTTTCAGTTGGGCATGGTGGTGCATGCCTGTAATCCCAGTACTTAGGAGGCTGAGAAAAGAGGATCACAAGTTCAAGACCAGCCTCAGCAACTTAGCAAGAACCTTTTTTTTTTTTTTAATAGGGTTGGGAAGCTGGGCATGGTGGCGCACACTTGTAATCCCACTACTTGAGAGCCTGAGATAGGAGGATCACAGGTTCGAGGACAGCCTCAGCAAGTAGTGAGACTCTCATCAACTTAGTGAGACCCTGTTTCCAAATAAGAAATAAAATCAGGCTGGGGGTGCAGCTTGAAGGTAGAATGCCTCTGGGTTCAATACCCAGTACTACACACATACACACACACACACACACACACACACACACACACACACACAAACACAAACACATACACACAAATAGGGTTGGGGTATAGCTTGGATTTAGAATGGAGAGAGGGGGTGGGCAGGATGTGTTTGGGATATAGGTGAGTGTGAATGTCAGGCAGCTAAAGGGATGGACTGTACTGGATACAAGTTGGTTTTGCAACCCAGCATTCACTCACTGATCTTCTGATAAAATAGCCTCCTCCAAATGTGGTTTGGTTAGCTTCCCAATCAATCCTGTTTGCAACCTAGGGATGGGCTTTGATTCTCTTAAGGCAATCATCTTAAGTCACATCCTACCCCCGCCCTTAGAGAGAACTAATAGAAACTGATACATGCACCCCCTTGGGGGAAGAAGAGGGCCTCACTTCTCTCCCCACCTCTTTCCCTGGTGCCATCATGTGAAGACCGGAGACTTGCAGTCAGTGTGGCCATTTGTGACCACAAGGGCCTCGTGAAGCCAGAGGACCAAGCCAAATCTGACACCACCGAAGGCAGAACAAGGAGAGGGGAGGAGCCCTGGGCGACACTGTTTGCATCTAGTCTTTACCTGGATCGGTCCCACATCTGCCCTCTCAGTTACATAAGTCAAAATATCCCCTTGTTGTTTAAGCCAGTTTGAGTCAGGTTCTCGGTCACTTACAAGGTAAGGAATTCTAAGGGACATTAGCAGTTTGGGTGCTCTTTATCTCTTAAAACCTGCTGTTTGTCGAGAGCTTTGTGGTTTACAATGCATTTGCATAGACAGATCTCTTTTGATCCTATTGCCTCCCCAGCAGGGTCAGCCAACTTTACATGATTATCTTTTGACTAGCTGAGGAAACCAGATTTGGGAGACAGCCTACTTGGCCCAGGTGTACTCAGCCAATAATTTGAGGGGCCGGAGCTTGAGCCCAGATCTCTGACTCGGAGCAAGGTCTCATGATGCAGTAGACCCATCCATCACAGAGCTTCTGCTCCAAATGCTGCATGCAAGATGAGATAGCCACGCATGGAACCCGCTCCCTATCCTCCTAGCCTCACATTCCCAGCAGCAGAGTCTGGCTTCCCAACCCCGAGCCCCCGCGCAGTTGCTTCTGTGGGAGGGAGGGGAAGGACTCGGTGGAGATGTCTCTGAGGCAGTCATGCGGGAGATCATTTTCCCTGTGGTCTCATTGATTTTATGGCGAGGGAGTCTGTGATCTTAGCTGGAAATATTTATGCTTTTAAGGAGGGAGACTCGGGAGTCGCAGTCGTGTCTGTGGGCTGTTCACTCCCAGGGACCTTCTTATTTCAGCAATTCCTCCCCTCCATGGGGGCGGGGGACTTCCTCTGTCAGTCTTCCTTTATGCCAGGTGGGGTTGGCCAGGTGGGGTACTTATGAGAATGAGCCCCAGCATCCACGTGGAGGAGTATATTGCAATGCGAACACCTCCAGGATGCGGCAGCCTCCCTTCTCCTGGCCTGGAGCATTTCAAAGCTTCCTGAAAAGTCCCCAGCAAGATTGGTCAGTCACAGCAGGGCTCCATGCCCCTCTGCAGGAAGAGACACTGAGGCCCCAGTGAGGCCTGGATCCTAAACTTGGCAGGCATGGGAGCCTAATTCATCCTCCAAATGCCCACCTGGAGTTCCGTCCCTGAAGGGCCAGAACTGTGTCTTATCTTTGAATATCTATCTCTAGCACCAATTACAGCCAGCAGCTGGGGTTTGTGTAATACATCTTCTTGTGTGTGTGTGGAAATCATGGACCTTTTTGTTTTCTGGGTCTGTAGGACAAATTTGATCCAAGTCCAATTTGAATTTGCAATTCCTTGAGGCTACAGAGAACAAAGAATGTAAGATACTCATAGACATTGGATAGTGTCCAATCTGATTCCTCCATCACTCTCCTGGGTTCCAAAATAAAAACACTACACGTTAGTAAAAGTGCTTGATAATTTACAAAGCCCTTGCACTTAGATCTGACTATTCATCTTTACAACCATGAGGCTGGCACAGCTAGGCCCATTTCAGAGACGAGGAAAGTGAGACTCGGAGAGATTGAGTAATTTGCCCAAAGTCACACAGCTGATAAGCAACAAAGATAGGACTCAAACTCAGGCCTTTTTACTCAAAATTTAGTGTTCTTTCCATTGCATCCTAACAAGGGGTGTGATTTTTTCATTGGTATGTTTGTTTTATTGTAGCTTTCTGCAGAAGGTGAAGTTAGGGGAGGGGAATCTACCAGGCTGCCTGAGGCAATGAAGCAAGAAGATGGGGGTGATCTCCAAGCGTTTCCCATTTCTTTAGCACCGACTACATGCCAGGCTGGCACTGCACCTCACCTGCTTTCAAAGGGGGAGATTTATAGGGAAGCTGATGTTTCCAGCTCCTACTCAGAGCCCTCCTGTGGCCCTGGTTGGTGGGTGTCACTACCTAGTAGATGTGTTGCCAAATATGACAACCCTGACCGTGCACATGACAGTATGAAAGAAGTTGGGAAGTTGAATAAGAAGCTCTAAGTAAGCAAAACCAAAATTGGATTGACCCTGCTAAGGAAGGATTGAACTATCTCTTTCAATGATGGAAAATAGTACAAAATCATCATCATTTTGAGAAGTGATCAGAATGTATGCCATCCAAATACAGAAGAGATGTGGTCGAGTAGTTAATTTTTAAAACTTGTTATTTCTCTGGATTTCATGATATTCATGGTATTTTTCAGCTTTTAAATGTATTATTTTGATCCAGGTTCATAGCCAGCCTCAGTTACTTAGACTTTCCGCAACTTAGTGAGATCCTGTTTCAAAACAAAGACTAAAAAATAGGGCTGGGGGTGTAGCTCGGGGGTAGAATGCCCCTGGGTTCAATTCCCAGTACAGCAAAAAAAATTAAATAAATAATAAAAATAAATGTGTTATTTTGGTCATTTATAGCTATAAGCAAATGTTAATTTTGTACCTAACTTACTGTCATTTCACATTCTTTATTTTTAAAGAGAGCTTTGCCAAATTGTAAAAGCATCAGGTCCCCTGCAATTTGGACCTGACCCTGTATGGGCCGTTTCATTTAAACATTATGATACTTCTAGGAAATAACTACTATTACTCTCTTCATTGTGCAGATGAAAAAGCCAAGGTTCAGAGATGATCATTTTGCCCCAAATCCCACAAATTGGTATGAAGCAAAGCCTGGATTCAAGCTCAATCTCACCTAAAGCCCAGGCTTTTCCTGCTACGCTATTAGTAGCACAAACTGTTGAGGAAATGCACCTCTGGTGCAGTCACTTGATAAGTTGAGAAACTGTGGTTTTAAAATATTCCACAAGCCGGGCATGGTGGCGCACACCTGTAATCCTAGTACTTGAGAGACTGAGACAGGAGGATTGCAGGTTCAAGGCCAGTCTTATTTCAAAGCAAAAAATAAAAAAGGTCTGGGCATGTAGCTCAGAGGTAGAATGCCCCTGGGTTCGATCCCCAGTACCAAAATAAAAAAATAAAATAAAATAATACTTTTCCACAAACCTTTTGATACCCTTCTTTCCAGAAGGTAAATCCTAATCCCCACCTTGCACGCAGACTGAACTGAGTGGCTTGCTTCCAACAGACAGATATTGAAGGAGATGGTGGCACCATGACTGCACTGTGGCTTCCTTTTTGCTCTCTCTTTCTTGGATAAGTCAATCTGGAGGAAGCTACCTAGCATGTCATGAGGGCGCTCAGAAGCCTGATGAGGAACCAAGGCCTCCAGCCAACAGCCATGTGAGGGAGCCATCTGGACCCTCCGGCCCCAGTCGGGCCTTCAGATGACTGCAGCCCGGACAGCCCCTTGCCTCCTACCTGGTGAGAGAGTTTGAGCCAAAACTCCCTGGTGCTGCCTGCTCCTGGATTCCTGACCCTCATGCTATGAATGTTTGTTATTTTCAGCTGGGTCATTGGTGACCCACTAATAGATAACTAGTACAGGAACTGCTTGGTGTTGCTGCAATGGAGACTCTGGCCAGCTGTTTCCAGGGTGTTTACACAGAGGGCAGGGTGGAAGGGTGTGATCAGCTCCATGCAAAGCCACTGCCACTGGAAAACAATGGTGGATTGATCACACATTTCATTCTGCATCTTCAAACATTCAGGGCAACAGAAGAGCTGCAGCATGCAGGTATCCCAACTGCATTGCCATCACCAAAGTGATCTCTGCAAATTCAGGACTAAAATCTGGGTTAAGAGAAAATTTTTTCTTTTAAAAAATTTTTTTAGCCGGGCATGGTGGCACATGCTTGTAATCCCAGCATTCGGGAGGCTGAGACTGGAGGATCTGGGTTCGCGGCCAGCCTCAGCTACCTAGTGAGGCCCTCCGCAACTTAGTGAGACTCGGTTTCAAAATAAAGAATAAAAAATAGGGCTGGGGGTGTAGCTCGGAGGTAGAATGCCCCTGAGTTCAATCCCTAGTACCGCAAAAAAAAAAAAAAAAAAAAAAAAAAAATTTTTTTTTTTTTTTGGTCTCATTCGACAAAGGATTTACAGCTACTTATTTGAAACTACTTATAGTATTACAGTTTGTGGTTTTGCATCTGAGGATTCAACTATCCACGGACTGAAAACATTTGGAAAAAAATTTCCAGAAAGTTCCAAAAAGCAAAACTTGGATTTGCTACATCCCAAGTACTACACTGAACCAATGAGCAATGTGTATGCATTCTATTAGGTGCTCTAGGTAATCTAAAGATGATTTAAAGTATCCGAGAGTATGTTCATAGATTATATGCAAACACTACGCCATTTTGCATAAGGGACTTGAGCATCTGCAGGTTTTAGTATCCTTGAGGGGTCCTGGAACAAATCCCTACAGATCCTGAGGGACAACTTGTATGTTTTCATAGCATGTAAAAATGAAAATGGAGACAGAAGTCAAAATCAGCAGAATGAGGTAGGCATGTTGGCACATGCTTGTAATCCTAGTATTTGGGAGGCTGAAACAAGAGGAGCACAGGTTCAAAGCTAGCCTCAGCAACTTAGTGGGGCTCTCAGAAACTTAGTGAGACACTGTTTCCAAATAAAATATTTAAAAAGAGGTCTGGGGGTATAGCCCAGAGGTAAAAGGCTCCTGGGTTCCATCCCAGAACCACCACCCCCCCCAAAAAAAAAAAAGTCAGCAGAATGCTTAAAAATCTGAAGATTAAATGCAGGTAAAGTTGGGATGTGCTACGCAGGTCTCAGATCCTCCACAGTGACTAAAAACAAGCCACTAGCCAGTACTTGGGAGGCTGAGATAGGAGGCTCGCAGGTTTGGGCGCAGCCTCAGCAACTTAAAGAGACTCACAGCAACCTAGTGAGACCTTGCTTCAAAATACATGCATACATACAAAAATACATAAATAAATGAAAAGCCTGGGGGTATACCTCGGAAGTAGAATGCCCCTTGATTCAATTTCCAGTACTACACACACACACACACACACACACACACACACACACACACACACCATTAATTTTTGGCTCTAAGCTTCCCAGAAGCAAAAGAGAACACAAAAGTGTGGTTACCCGCAAATTCCCATGCTCAGGTCAGCTCCCTTTGTCTGAAACCAGGGCAGTAGTGTTCAGGGGGACCCCACAGTTGGGGTTTAAAGCTCTGAGAGGTACCACTTTGAATTGTGTAATAATTTTATTTTGAATTCATCTTTGCAAGTGGAATGTGACAAATCAATGGAGCGTGCACAGGGGGCTTGGAGCCTCACCTCACTTGAGCTTCTGCCACCTGCTGCCCCCCTAGTCCTTGGACAGGGGGCCTGCTCTTCCATCCCTGGTGGCCGCTCCTGCCCAGCTCACCTTCCTTAGCCTGCCTTTTTCCCAAGGGGTAAGTGGATCACATTGGCACAGAGAAGCTGACATCTTCCTTCACTCTCTGCAGACACCTGCGTATAGACATGGGGGAGAGGGGAGAGGTCAGGTACACCTTCCATGGTGCCTTGGGGCAGGGCACAGCGCCAGGGCACCTTTGGCTGCAAACTTAGTAGAGGCCTTGCCTCCATCCCCTGATCCACATACCAAACACAACCCAGCATGGAGCTTGCAATCCCTGGGGGCTGCCTGTCCATCACAGGTTGGTGCAGCGAGTCTATGGAAAGGGACATTGATGTTCCCACTCCTGGCCAGGACCCTGCACTTTCATTTTTACATTCAGCCCCACAAGTTTTTTGGCCAGGCCAGTCCATCATGTCTACGGAGAGAACAAATCAATCCCTAAGGGTTAAAGGGGTTTTTCTGACCCCTGTGTTTGAAATGAATCTCCCATGTGGCTTGGGAAAGGAGAGGTCCAGGAATTTTCTTCTTTGCAGTGGCTAGGTTGAGTTCCAGGGACAGGAGGGAGGGAGTGGCCGTGAGCCTCCATCCCAGTGGGGGCAGCCTGCAGTCTCAGGGATCCAGCCTGCAGGGCGCGCTGTCCCCAGCCCACTGCGCCTTCTCACTCGCAGTGTAGAACAGGCCTCGCCGCTTTCTCCGTGAGCAGAAACTCCTGCATGCAGCCAGCCCACTCAAGAGGCCTGAGGACACCACAGAAGTGGCAGGACACAGTCTAGGACGGCCCCTCCATGTGTCCAGAGGGCGATCTCTTAGCGAGGTGCTGCACCTTTGCATGGGGACAAATCTTGGGCCCTGTGCAGCCAGCTGGAGTTTGTTATGGGGTCCATAGCCTGGCCCAAAGCAAGGGACCTCTTGGGAAGGATGTGACAGGCTTGTCATGTGGCTCTATTTGAGACCAGCCTGTCCCTCCCATATTCTCATTGTGGAACAAGGCATTTCCTGGCAGGCTATGCCTCTGTCTGCAGGGGCCTCGGGGCCAGGCCAGCCAATTCCCAATCCGGTACAGAGTGGGAAGTATGTGGAGAGGAACCCCTTTTGCCTTTCCTTGCTAAAAAGTGAGGAATATATTTCCTTTTCCATTAAAAAAAAAAAAAGCTCTGCTAACACTCCCTAGGGCTGACAAGTCTACCTGCTCTGTTCTTGGCATTTAGGATTTATCCAAAGATAACCAGCACATTTTTGTTTGCCCGGGATTGACAGGTTTCCCAGGATATGGAGTGTTTGGTGCTAAAGTGGGGATAATCCCAGGTAAATAGGACAGCCAGGTAAATCCAGATGACTATTTAACAAAAAGTTAATGGTAATATATAAATGTTATCACTTACCTTCAGGAGAGCATTTCATTTTGTGTGTGTGTGTGTGTGTGTGTGTGTGTGTGTGTGTGTGTGTGTATTACTGGGGATTGAACCCAGTGGTGCTCTACCCCCAAGCTACACCCCCAGCCCTATTCTATTTTTTTTATTTTGAAGAAGAGTGTCACTAAATTGCTGAGGCTGGCCTCAAACCTGCGATCCTCCTGTCTCAGTCTCCCAAGTACTGGGATTACGGGGGTGGGCCACCACACCTGGCTTCAGGAGGGCATATCTGAAAATAAGAAATACAGCTTTTTGCCCTGAACTTCCTTGGGATAGCCTAGAAG
>PVLC010015664.1:0-20808 GCA_004027655.1 Graphiurus murinus
GGGAGGCTGAGACCGGAGGATCCGGGTTCGCGGCCAGCCTCAGCTACCTAGTGAGGCACTCCACAACTTAGTGAGACCCGGTTTCAAAATAAAGAATAAAAAAATAGGACTGGGGGTATAGCTCGGAGGTAGAATGCCCCTGAGTTCAATCCCTAGTACTGCAAAAAAAAAAAAAAAAAAAAAAAAAAAAAAAAAAAAAAAAAAAAAAAAAAAAAAAAAAAAAAAACAAAAAAACACAAACAACAACAAATGCTGGTGAGGAAGTGGAGAAGTAGGAACTCTAATACATTATTGGTAGGATTGCAAATTGGTGTAACCATTTTGGAAAACAGTGTGGAAGATCCTCAGAAGAATGGGAATGAGCAGGGCATGGTGGCACTCAGTACTTGGGAGGCTGAAACAGGAAGATCCCAGGTTCGAGGCCAGCCGCAGCTACTTAATGAGTCCCTCCACAACTCAGTGAGACCCTATTTCAAAATAAAGAATAAAAAATAAGACTGAGGGTGTAGCTTGGAGGTAGAATGCCTCTGGGTTCAATCCTCAGTTCCACAAAAAGAAGAATGGAAATGAACCTACCATATGACCCAGCTATATCACTCCTGGGTATCTACCAAAAGAACAGAAACCAAACTACCAGAGCAATGCATGCGTATCTATGTTTATAGCTGCACAATTCACAATTGCCAAACTATGGAACCAGCTGAGATGTCCATCAACAGATGAATGGATGACAAAACTATGGGATATGTACACAATATAATTTTACTCAGCCATTAGGAAGAACAATGTTATGTTATTTGCAGAGAAAAGGAATTGCAGAACATTATGCTGAGTGAGATCAGTCAATGACAAAAAGTGAAAAGTCAAAGTTGGATGTTCTAGGGAGAAAACAGGCCGAAGGAGGGAGTCCAGACAGAGGAGGAGAAACCCTAGATGAGTGAAGAAGGCGACGTGAGGGGGTGGGAGAGGGGAAGAGCGGACACCTCAATGGACACAATGGACATACACAAACATCAATCCCTGTGCTGAGCACGGGGAGGAGGAGTAGGGGGAGAATAAGGAGGGAATCAGGGGCGGGCACGGCGAGTGCTGTGCGCATGTGTGCCTCCATCACCCTGAACTGCATCAAGACGTGTGGTACGAAGCCGGGCGTGGTGGCGCACGCTTGTAATCCCAGCATTCGGGAGGCTGAGACCGGAGGATCCAGGTTGGCGGCCAGCCTCAGCTAACTAGTGAGGCACTCTGCAACTTAGTGAGACTCGGTTTCAAAGTAAAGAATAAAAACTAGGGCTGGGGGTGTAGCTCGGAGGTAGAATGCCCCTGAGTTCAATCCCCAGTACTGCAAAAAAAAAAAAAGTGTGATACAATGCACCAATGCAAAAAGTAAAATAAAATAAGCCAGGCATGGTGATGCATGCTTGTAATCCCAGGACTTGGGAGGCTAAGACAGGAGGATGGCAGGTTCAAAGCCAGCCTTGGTAACGTAGCAAGGCTCTCAGCAACTACTAAAACGCTGTTTCCAAATTAAGATATAAAATAAGACTAGGGGTGTAGCTTCAAGGTAGAATGCCTCTGAGTTCAATTTCCAGTACAAACAAACAAATAAATAAAATAAAAACAGGGCTTGGAGGGTAGCTCAGAGGCAGAATGCCCCTGAGTCCAATTCCCAGTAACACACACACATACACACACACACATAAAAAGAAGAAAAAGCAAGCTCACATTCAATATTTTCAATATTTAAAATGAACTTTAAAAACTCAGTCATCTCACAGATAATACTTAAAATATTTATGATTACTTTCATGAATTTGTTTAAGAGTTATCATACTTACTATGACATGTTGGGCACCGTTTCCCGTTGTAGGAAAATCTACTTAATGTCATATCAAAGTCTGTTATTATCTGTAACACAAGGGAGAAAGGCATTAAGTAAACTCAGCCACTGTGGCAAGAATTCTGCATGCGACGCAAAAACACACGGTACCTCCTAGAGGCCTGGGGCTGTGCATGACCGCTGACTCCACTGTAGGTTACTATTCCTACACTGAGTGATCCAATGCAGTTTATATATAAAGTCCTGGGTATCATATTAAATACAAGGTGATACTTTGTATTTTCATCACCAAATAAAATTTGATTAACCAGTGGAAGAATCTATAATAATAGATGATATAGTTGTTCTTTTCTCTAGAGATAAAACATTACATGATTTCAACCAATATGGTCAATATACAGAAATGCAGTGAAAATAATTAAACATATGAAGCTCTTAGTGACACTGTTACATGATGGATGTGACTTGCTCATTTAAAGGTATATTGTACTAACGACACATGAAAAGTTTTCCAGCTCTTGAAATTTAGGACACTGGGTTAAACCCGCAGGGTGGCATGTGCCTGTGATGAGTAATCGGGAGGCTGAGACAGGAGGAGAGGAAGTTTGAAGCCAGCCTCAGCTACTCAGTTTCTAAATAAAATATAAAACAGGGCTGGGGCCAGGAGTAGTGGCGCACACTTGTAATCCCAGCATTGGGAGGCTGAGACCGGAGGATCCGGGTTCGTGGCCAGCCTCAGGTACTTAGTGAGGCCCTCCACAACTAGTGAGACCCTGTTTCAAAATAAAGAATAAGAGCCACGCGTGGTGGCGCACGCTTGTAATCCCAGCATTTGGGAGGCCGAGACTGGAGGATCCGGGTTCTCAGCTAGTCTCAGCTACCTAGTTGAGACACTCCGCAACTTAGGGAGACCCTGTTTCAAAATAAAGAATAAAAAATAGGGCTGGGGGTATAGCTCGGAGGTAGAATGCCCCTCGGTTCAATCCCCAGTACCACACACACACACACAAAAAAACCCAAAAAACAAAAAACAGGGCTGGGGGTGTACCTCAGAGGTAGAATGCCTTAGGTTAAATCCCCAGTACCTTTAAAAAAAAAAATTGGGTTAAATAGTATTTCTTAAAAATTTTTTTCTCTTTGCTGGAGTATTCACATTGTTGGTTTAATTTATATTTAATATATGTTTCTTAAGAAAGAAAGAATTAGCCAGGCATGGTGGTGCAGGCTTTTAATCTCAGCATTTGGGAGGCTGAGACCAGAGAATCCGGGTTCGTGGCCAGCCTCAGCTACCTAGTGAGGCCCTCTGCAACTTAGTGAGACCCTGTTTCAAAATAAAGAATAAAAAATAGGTCTGGGGGTGTAGCTCGAAGGTAGAAAGCCCCTGAGTTCAATCCCCAGTACTGCAAAAAGAAAGAAAGAATTAGCTGGGTGTAGCTGGCATATGCCTTCACACCTGTAATTTCAATGTGTGGGAGGCAGACAGGAGGATTGCAGGTTTGTGGCCAGCCTTGGCAACTTAGCAAGGCCCTGTTTCAAAATAAAAAAACAAAGCCATGCAGGGTGGCACATGCTTGTAATCCTAGTACTTCGGAGGATGAGACAGGAGGATCACAGGTTCTCAGTCAGCCTCAGCAACATCAGTGAAGCCCTTGGCAACTCAGCCCTTGTTTCAAAATAAAACAAGGCTGGGTATGTAGCTCATAGGTAAAACACCCCTATGCTCAATTCTCAGCACCAAATAAATAAAATTTACTTTGAAACAGGCTCCCCATAAATAGTCCACGCTGGCCTCCAACTTCCAATAGGTCTCCAGGCCGGGGGTAACAGTGGCAGAGCACATGCTGGTGAGCACGTGGAGGCTCAGAGCTCGATTCTCAGCACAATAAACAAACAACAGCTTAAGACTACTCATTTCTGTGTTTCCAACAGAGCATTCTGTGTACTTTAGACCAACTCTACATATATCTTTTAGATTTTTCATTCTCAAAAGAGAGGCAAAAAGTACCTACTTAAACTTGCTTATAGCTGGGTGTGGTCGTGCACCCTTGTAATCCCAGTACATGGGAGGCTGAGACAGGAGGATCACAGGTTCACAGCAAGCCTCAGGTACTTAGTGAGGCCCTGTTTCAAATTAAAAAAATAAAAATAAAAATAGGGCTGGTAGAGTAGCTCAGAGGCAGAATGTCCCTGGGTTCAATTCCCACTGCCGTAAAACAAACTTGCTTATGAAGCTAGGCGCAATGGCACACACCTGTAATCTCAGTACTTGAGAGGATGAGACAGGAGGATTACAGATTTGAGGCCGGTCTCAGCAATTTAGTGAGAACCCGTTTCAAAATTTATAAGATAGAAAAATAGGGCTGGGAGTATAGCTCAGAGGTAGAATGCCCTTAGGTTCAATCCCAAGCATGAGAGAGAGAGAGAAAGAAAGGAATGGGTCTGCTTGAACATTATAAATGAAAGCTAAATAATAAAAGTTTAGTTTAGCCGGGCGTAGTGGCTCACGCTTGTAATCCCAGCATTCGGGAGGCTGAGACCGGAGGATCCGGGTTCGCAGCCAGCCTCAGCTACCTAGTGAGGCACTCCGCAACTTAGTGAGACTCGGTTTCAAAATAAAGAATACAAAATAAGGCTGGGGGTGTAGCTTGGAGGTAGAATACCCCTGAGTTCAATCCCCAGTACCGCAAAAAAAAAAAGTTTAGCTTACCTGAAGTTTAGCAGCTCCCCCTTTGATAAGACCACAGATAATTTCTTCTACTTTTGCAGGGTTCTTGATACGAACTGAACTTTTCTGGAATTCTGGCATCTAAAACGCAAAAAGAAATAACTACTTTAATTCCTGTTTTCCCAGGTTCCTTTTATAGCAAGTAGAAGCTTATATTGTTTAAACATATACCAATGTTGAGGCATTATTTTATTTGGTTCTAAGGACTGAACCCAAGGGCATTCTACCTCCAGCTACTCCCCAACCCTTTCTATTTTGAAACAGTCTCCCTAAATTGCTGAGGCTGCCTTGAGCCTGTTATCTCCTATCTCAGCCACCCAAGTACTGGGATTAGATGCACATGCCCACCCAGTGAAGGATTATTTTTAAAATGCAAGCCATCACATCAAATGACCATTTACACACACACACACACACACACACACACACACACACACACACAAAGGCCATCAATAGTTTTCAGCTAGCTGGGCGTGGTGGTACACTCTTGTAATCCCAGTACTTGGGAAGCTGAATCAGGAGGCTCACAGGTTCGAGACCTGCCTCAGCTACTTAGTAAGGCCCTCCGCAATTTAGTGAGACCCTGTTTCAAAGTAAAGAATAAAAAACAGGGCTAGGGATGTGTTATTATTAGTTATAATAATAAGAAATAAAAAGCCAGATGTGGTGGCACACCATTGGTGTGTGTGGTACTGGGGATGGAACCCTCTGGCCTACACCCAAGACCTATTTTTTATTTGGAAACAGGGTCTCGCTAAGTTACTGAGAGCCTCACTAAGTAGCTGAGGCTGGCAATGAACCTGTGATCCTCCTGTCTCAGTCTCCCAAGTACTGGGATTACAAGCATGTGCCACCAGGCCCGGGTTCTGACTTACTCTTTTTTTTTGTGTGTGTGTGTGTGTGTGTGTGGTACTGGGGATTGAACTCAGGGGCATTCTACCTCCGAGCTACATCCCCAGCCCTATTTTTTATTCTTTATTTTGAAACAGGGTCTCCCTAAATTGCAGAATGCCTCACTAGGTAGCTGAGGATGGCCAGGAACCCGGATCCTCCAGTCTCAGCCTCCCAAGTACTGGGATTACAAGTGTGCACCACCACACCCGGCTCCGACTTACTCTTAATTTTTAAAAGCCACGTTTGTTTATTTCTGTGCTGCTGGGGATTGAACACAGAAGCATTCTACCTCCAACCTTCACCCTCTGCCCTTTTTATTTTGAAACAGGTTCTCACTGAGTTGCTGAGAGTCTTGCTAAGTTGCTAAAGCTGTTCTGGAACCTGCAATCCTCCTGCCTTGGCCTCCCAAGTACTGGGATTACAGGCATGCGCCATCAAGTCCACTAAGTCATGTTTAAACACGATGGTAGGGTCATGTGTAATGCAACTAATCTTGATACAGTAATCCTTCAACTTAACTGGACTTTCCGGCATTATCTAAATATTTATCTTAGAGTGATCTTGCAATGGAGGAGAAAGGCAAGCAGTCACACACGCCACTATGTTGTCATTCATGAGCCATTCATCTGCTTAACATAGTTAACACGTGTCTACTCTGTGCGCAACACGGGCTAGATGCTAGGGGATGCTGGACTGCCTCCTCTTGGGTTTTTTTTTTTTTTTTTTTTGCGGTGCTGGGGATTGAACTCAGGGGCATTCTACCTCCGAGCTACACCCCCAGCCCTATTTTTTATTCTTTATTCTGAAACCGAGTCTCACTAAGTTGCGGAGGGCCTCACTAGGTAGCTGAGGCTGGCCGCAAACCCAGATCCTCCGGTCTCAGCCTCCCAAATGCTGGGATTACAAGCGTGCGCCACCACACCTGGTCCTGTTGGGTTTTAAGACCCACGACTGTTGTGGAAGATCCCTTCTGTAGCTCCCTGAAACACAGCTCAGCAAGTAAGTTCATCTCCTGAAAACTAGGCTGCATTCTTACCTCAGACTTAACTGGCAGAGCACACGCTTGATTCAATAGCTAAACCATTATATGAGAGCAACAACTATAGTTTCACCAAGAAAACGGAACACTTCGTCGTGTCCTTACGGAGTAAGATGTCTTGCCTAAAGCAAACTACACCTCAAGTTCCAGATAACAGACTTGTATCACCAAGGCCATGTGGTGGCTCCAACCAACCAACATGCCGTGGTTCTTGTCAGGAAGGTTTCCCCAACAGTTTCCATTATAGCTTTATTTATTTGTGTGTGTGTGTGTGTGTGGGGGGGGTGGTACTGGGGGTAAAACCTGGGGGCATTTTACCTTGGAGATAGATCCTCAGCCCTGTTTTATTCATTTTGAAACAGTCTTGCTAGGTTTCCAAGAGTTTCACTACTTGCTGAGGCTGTCCTCGAACCTGTGATCCTTCTGTGTCAGCTTCCCAACTACTGTTATTACGGTATGGACCAACACACCCAGCTTTGGCTTTCTCATGGAATAATTTGTCTTCTTTTTATTACAAATGATGGAAATTTTTAGCCCTGCATTAATTTTCCTTAACACTGTTTCATAATCAAATTGAGAAGTTTTTGGACATTGTTCTAAGTTTTTTAGGCTGTTGTTTGTTAGACTAACAATAAGATTGGTTTATCCCAAATCATTATAGATGAAAGAGAATTTCTAGTTACGCCTTTGGGCAACACACAACCATTTGTTGGAGAAAAATAAGCAGTAAATACCCAAGTAGGCGGGTAGTGAAGCAAGAGCATCGACAGACAAGGAGCAGCTGCTTTCTCCAGAGAACACGCAGGGCGGAGGACACAGGTGTGAGAAACTGAACAACACTCACGCTGCCACTCAAGTACTTCTCAGAACTCAACACGTGACAACGCAGCCTAAGACACAGAATCAAACACTACAGCGTGAAACCTGTGAGAGCCTACCAGAACATCGGGAAGCAATGTAGGAGGACGTCACATGTGTTGACCTCTCTCCTGCCCTCCTTCCATGTTCCTCTTGGACAAAAACGGACTGATTTGGTGGCACACAGAATAACCATACTTCAACTTCAATGGGCAAGTTATTGTGAATTGATTTGACTTTAAGTTTGATTATGATTCAATATTATAGAAAACAAATATGGGGCTTAAAAATATCTGTGATTAAAAACATAACAAGTACTAAGGATTGAACCCAGGGGGGTAGTATACTAAAGGCAACCCTATTTTATTTTGTAACAGGTTCTCACTAAGTTTCTGCACACTGGCCTCAAACCTGTGATCCTCCTGTCTTAACCTCCAGAGTATTGGAATTATAGGTGTGTGCTACCACAACCAGCAACAAGTCTCTTTCTTTCTTTTTTTTTGGTACTGGGGATTATTGAACCCAGGGGCATTCTACTTCTAGCTACACCCCCAGCCCTATTTTTTATTCTTTATTTTGAAACAGGGTCTCACTAAGTTGCGAAGGGCCTCCCTAAGTAGCTGAGGCTGGCCGCAAACCTACAATCCTCCAGTCTCAGCCTCCCAAGTACTGGGATTACAACTGTGCCACCACACCTGGTCACTTTCTAATAAAGCCATAAACTGCTGGGGGGAGGGTCTTGACAAGAAACAGGATATATAGGCTGATTAGAGCTCAAACTCAATCAACACTAAAGATGATTTAAAAATACCTAACCAGCTGTTCCCTTTAGGATTTTAGAAGCCAGGTGTGGTGGCACACACTTGTAATCCCAGTACTTAGGAGGCTGAGACAGGAGGATCCTAGGTTCACTGCCAGCCTCAGCTACTTAGTTAGACCCTCTGCAACTTAGTGAGACCCTGTTTCAAAATAAAGAATAAAAAATATAGGGCTGGGGTGTGTGGCTCAGAGGCGCAATGCCCCTGAGTTCAACTCCCAGTTCCACAAAAAAAAAAAAAAAAAAGAATAGATTTTTGGTTAACCAATGGGCACTAAATTAAAGTTAGGAGTAAAAAGTTACAGTGTGCTGTTGGGGTGACTGGAGACAATCACGTAGTGTCTATTAAAAAAGCTAGGAGAGCTTTGAATGAGTTCCCAGAAGGAAATGATCAATGTCTGTAGAGATATTTATGTTTAACCTGGTTTAAACATTACACAATGAGCCGGGTGTGGCAGCGCACGCCTATAATCCCAGTACTTGGGAGGGTGAGACAGGAGGATCACAAATTTGAAGACAGCCTCAGCAAGTAGTGAGACTCTCGGTGACCTAGACAGAACTTGTTTCAAAACAAAAAATAAAAAAGAGCCGAGTGTCGGGAGGCTGAGACCGGAGGATCCGGGTTCGCGGACAGCCTCAGCTACCTAGTGAGGCACTCCGCAACTTAGTGAGACTCGGTTTCAAAATAAAGAATAAAAAATAGGGCTGGGGGCGTAGCTCGGTAGCTCGGAGGTAGAATGCCCCTGAGTTCAATCCCCAGTACCGCAAAAAAAAAAAAAAAAAAAAAAAAAAAAGAGCCGAGTGTGGTACCACATGCTTGTAAGCTCAGTACTTAGGAGGCTGAGGCAGAAGGATCTCAGGTTCCAGACCAGCTTCAGCAACTTGGTGAGGCCCTCCGCAACTTAGTGAGACCCTATTTCAAAATAAAAAATAAAAATAGGGCTGGGGGTGTAGTTTGAAGGTAGAATGCCTCTGTGTTCAATCCCCAATAACACCAAAGGAAAAAAAAAAAAGTCACTTCTAAAATGTGTGAGTGTAGCCGGGCATGGTGGCGCACGCTTGTAATCCCAGCATTTGGGAGGCTGACACCGGAGGATCCGGGTTCGCAGCCAGCCTCAGCTACCTAGTGAGGCACTCTGCAACTTAGTGAGACTCGGTTTCAAAATAAAGAATAAAAAAATAGGGCTGGGGGTATAGCTCGGAGGTAGAATGCCCTTGAGTTCAATCCCCAGTACCGCCAAAAAATAAAAAAATAAAAAAAAATAAAATGTGTGAGTGTGTGGTGTATGTGTTACAGAGAATTGAACTCAGGGGCATTCTACCTCCGAGCTACACCCCCAGCCCTATTTTTATTCTTTATTTTGAAACAGGGTTTCACTAAGTTGAGGAGTGCCTCACTAAGTAGCTGAGGCTGGCTGTGAACCTGAGATCCTCCTGTCTCAGCTTCCCAAGTATGAGATTACAAGTGTGTGCCACCACGCCTGGCCATAAAATGAAATTTTAAAAAGGACTGGAAGCATGTTGATACATGCCTGGAATCCCAGCACTTGGGAGGCTAAGACAGGAGGATTGCAGGTTTGAGGACAGCCTCAGAAACTTAGCTGAGATCCTCATCAATTTAGCAAGGCTCTGTTTCCAAGTAAAAAGTAAAAATGGCTGGTGGTGTAGCTCGAAGGTAGAATGCCCTTGGGTTCAATCCCCAGTTCCATTAATAAGCAAACCACCACCACAACAAAAACGGCTGAAGATGCTGCTCAGTGGCAGAGTCCTTGCCTACCATACTCAGAGCCCTGAGTTCAATGCCCGGTATGGAAAAAAACAAAACAAAAAAGAAAATCATTCTGTATGATTTTGTTGTTGCAAAGAACACTTAGTGTAAAAAGGAGTAGGGTAACCAATTTCATATGCTGAGAAGCACAATAACACTGTATTTCAAGCAAAAGTATTTCAAAGATAATTTGAGAATCATTAAGCAGTTGGGAATCTATTGCGTGTCAAGCACTGTGAAGAAAGATCTGTCTAAAACTTCAGTCCCATAATTATCTGATTAGAGAGAAAGGTAAAAGTGGTGAAGAGTCACCATTAGCAAATGGAACTGAAAATAATCAAGTACCCACCATTTTCATAAGTACCGCAGCCTCCTGATTAGTCATTTCTTGGTTATCCAATCTTCTGGATTTCCCAGGTGATGTCACAGCAGAAGAGAGAGAAAAAGGTACATGTGACACATGTGAACTTTAGGCTCTGCGTACATGCTGATGACATATTAAGACTACTTCTGGTATGGCCTCAAGGCCAAGTTTTTGCAGGCATCTATCTCTAAGAGGACCCTAGCAATGTTTTAGACGAAAAATCTTGGACGAAGAGTTTGAAGCTCTCCTATAAGAACTTTTTGGGCACTAAGAAGATCTGAATAAAGAGCTAAAGTACCTATTTGCAAGAAAATGCTTTATGGCAAGATTTTTTTTTTTTTTTTTTGAAACAAGGCCTCGCTAAGTTGCTGAGGTTGGCCTCAAACCTGCAAACTGTCTCAGCTGCCAAGTACTGGGATTACAAGTGTGCGCCACTGCGCCTGGCTTACTCAAGACTTTTATTAGTATTTTCTCTGCGTATCAGAATAGTTTGTGAGAAAACTAATGTGTGCCACAGAATCAATATAGGAGTACATAAAACAAAGTAGAGAATCGTAACATTTTCGTACAATTTTCTTTTCTTTTTTTTTTTTTTGCGGTACTGGAGATTGAACCCAGGGGCATTCTACTTCAGAGCTACACCCTCAGTCCTATTTTTTTTTTAGTCTTTAATTTGAAACAGGGTCCCACTAAGTTACAGAGGTCCTCACTAAATAGCTGAGGCTGCCCATGAAACCGGATCCTCCAGTCTCAGCCCCCCAAGTACTGGGATTACAAGTGTGCGCCACCATGTCCAGCCACTTCAGTTTTCTTTTATTAAAATTATTTGTTAGGGCCGGGCGTGGTGGCGCACGCTTGTAATCCCAGCATCCGGGAGGCTGAGACCGGAGGATCCGGGTTCGCGGCCAGCCTCAGCTACCTAGTGAGGAACTCTGCAACTTAGTGAGACTCGGTTTCAAAATAAAGAATAAAAAATAGGGCTGGGGGTGTAACTCGGAGGTTGAATGCCCCTGAGTTCAATCCCCAGACCCGCAAAAAAAAAAAAATTATTTGTTAGGAGCTGGGCGTGGTGGCACATGCTTGTAATCCTAGTACTTGAGAGGTTGAGACAGGAGGATTGAAGGTTCATGGTCAGCCTCAGCTAGTTAGTGAGGCCCCCCCACAACTTAGTGAGATCCTGCTTCAAAATAAAGAATAAAAAACTAGGGCCGGAGGTGTGGCTCGGAGGTAGAACGCCCCTGGGTCCAATCCCCAGCACACACACAAATTGTTAGGTATAGTGACACATCCTATCCTCTAATTTTTTTTTTTGCAGTACTGAGGATTGAACCTAGAGACATTCTACCTCCAAGCTAAACCTCCAGCCGCCTCCCTCCCTTTTTTTTTTTTAAATTCTTTATTTTGAAACGGGGTCTCAATAAGTTGTGGAGGGCCTCACTAAGCAGCTGAGGCTTGCTGCAAACTTTCGATTCTCCTGTCTCAGCCTCCCAAGTGTGCATCACCACACCTAGCTTAAAGGGCAATTTTTAACTGTGTGTGTGTGTGTGTGTGTGTGTGTGTGTGTTTTGCTGGGGATCAAACCCAAGGGCATTCCACCTCTGAGCTACATCCCCAGCCCTATTTTTATTTTTTATTTGGAAACAGGGTCTCATTAAGTTGCTGAGGCTGGCTTTGAACCTGTGATCCTCCTGTCTCAGCTTCCCAAGTACTGGGATTACAAGTGTGTGCCACTATGCCTGGCTTAAATACCATTTTTAAAGGGCAACTTGGAGCCAGGCATGATGGCACATGCTTGTATTCCCAGTATTTGAGAGGTTGAGACAGGAGGATTGCAAGTTTGAGGCCAGTATGTGGTAACTTAGGGAGACACTGTTTCAAAATAAAATAAAAATAAGGCTGGGGTATAGCTCAGAGGTAGAACACCCCTAAGTTAAATCCACAATACCACCAAAACCAAAAAACCACATCTAATGTCAGATTCTTCCCCCTTTGACTGAGTTGCCCTGTGTGTGTGCCAGGGGGGAGGGGGAAGCGTGGAGAGTATACTGGGGGTACTGAGGTTTTAGATGTGCTCTTTAATTAAAGGGTACTACTACAAGGTTGGGCACAGTGGTGCACATTTCTTATCCCAGCTTCTTAGGAGGCCGAGGCTGGAGAATCCTGAGTTCAAACCTAAGACAGTATAGGAAGACCTTGTCTCAAAAAACAAAAACAAAAGAGGTTATAATAGATACATTTAATTTTCTCAAATCTAAAATGCAAACCCCTCCCCTGTTCCATTTTAAGTCCACAAAATTTGGCAATGTCCTTTCCCCTTCTCTCAGAAAGGCTGCCAGTGAGTTGATGGTCTCATGAAGTTGAGTAAATATTATTTCCAAACAGTAAGATGATACTTGCAGCTGGGCGTGGTGGTGCACACCTGCAATCCCAGTACTTGGGAGGAGGAGACAGGCAGGTTCAAGAAAAGCCTTACCAATGAGACGACAACCTACTGAGACCCTGTTTCAAAAACAAAAAATAAAAAAGGGCCGGGATTGTAGCTCAGAAGTAAAATGCCCCTAGGTTCAATCTCCAATACCAATCCCCCTAAAAAGATACTTGCAACTTTTCACATCTGAAAAACAATGTAGAGGCCAGGCATGATGGCACACGCCTATAATCCCTGTACTTGGGAGGCTGAGACAGGAGGATCACAGGTTCGAGGACAGCCTCAGCAACCTAGCAAGACCCTGTTTCCAAATAAGAAATAAAATTGGACTGGGGGTGTAGTGCAAAGGTAGAATGCCTCTGGGTCCAAACCCCAGTACCACACACACACACACACACACACACACACACACACACACACACCAAAAACAATGTAGAGCTGGGAGCCAGATATAGCTTGGAGGTAGAATGTCCCTGGGTTCTTTTTACAAAACAAGACTGTCACCCCGAAAATGTAATTATAACGGTAGTTAGGGGATTAGCAGTCTTTAATTTAGGTAATTATAGTGAAATTTAAGTAAACTTTCCTTGGTCTAATTTCTTTCTGGGATAGTAATCTATCTTTTTTTTTTTTTTTTTCTTTTCTGGTGTGGTACTAGGTATTGAACCCAGGGGCCTTCCACCTCCAAGCTATACCCCCAGCCCTATTTTTTATTCTTTACTTTGAAACAGAGTCTCACTAAGTTGCAGAATGCCTCACTAGATAGCTGAGGCTGGCTGCGAACCTGAGATCCTCCTGTCTGATCCTCCAGTCTCAGCCTCTCAAGTACTGGGATTACAAGCGTGCGTCACCACGCCAGCTATAATTAAATATTTTAAAATCTGGGACTCTAAGATCTTTTTGTTTTGTTACACATGGTTAGGCAGCACCATTCCTTCACAGCCTACCCTGAGTGTGGCTCTTTCTGGATCATTCATTTTTAGCTTAAGAAAAGAAAAAAGTCAGTGTTTCTAAGTAAAAAAAATTGATCATCTCTAAAGGTCTCTTATTACTTAATAAAATACAAACAAAATCAAGGCATGATCAGATCTTGAAAATGGCCAGCTTTTAGTAATTCATGGTTACTATGAAAATTTCAACTGAAGAGCTTTTATTCAGCCGGGCATGGTGGCACACACTTGTAATCCCAGCATTCGGGAGGCTGAGACCGGAGGATCCGGGTTCGTGGCCAGCCTCAGCTACCTAGTGAGGCACTCCACAACTTAGTGAGACTCTGTTTCAAAATAAAAAATAAAAAATAGGGCTGAGGGTATAGCTCAGAGGTAGAATGCCCCGGAGTTCAATCCCCAGTACTGCAAAAAAAAAAAAAAAAAAAAAAAAAGAGCTTTTATTCTTCCCAATCAACACAGGCGACCTGACCAGAATTCGTCCTTGTTCAAAATAATCTCACATGAAATGATACTGTATTCCTAAAAAAGTCACTCGCAGCTTCTAAATCATTATGGAAGTAAAAAGACTGAGGCATAAATTTCACCATTCTGGAACTATCCAAAGCAAGATACTAAAAATTAGGGCAGAGTATTTTTAACCAATAGGCTTGTAAACCTATACCTGGTGTATATAAAGTGCTGGCTTGCTTTGCCAGCAGGCATCTGTTGCAAATGCTTCAACAGAGGAGTTGCTGAAAAAAAGTCAAGTGCAGAAGACATGTTCCAAAATAGAAAATACCACCTTTGAACTATGACCTCTCTGCAAAGGAAATTTTAAGTCTGGATTCTTTAAATGTGTACTGGAAAAATGTGAAAACTGGAAAATAATTACTTTGTGCCCTTTCAAAATGAAGTGAAGGAAGCCGGGCGTGGTGGTGCACGCTTGTAATCCCAGCATTTGGGAGGCTGAGACTGGAGGATCCGGGTTCGCGGCCAGCCTCAGCTACCTAGTGAGGCACTCCGCAACTTAGTGAGACTCAGTTTCAAAAATAAAGAATAAGCCGGGCGTGGTGGCGCACGCTTGTAATTCCAGCATTCGGGAGGCTGAGACTGGAGGATCCGGGTTCGCGGCCAGCCTCAGCTACCTAGTGAGGCACTCCGCAACTTAGTGAGACTCGGTTTCAAAATAAAGAATAAAAAATAGGGCTGGGGGTATAGCTCGGAGGTAGAATGCCCCTGAGTTCAATCCCCAGACCCGCAGAAAAAAAAAAAATAAAATAAAGAATAAAAAATAGGGCTGGGGGTATAGCTCGGAGGTAGAATGCCCCTGAGTTCAATCCCCAGTACCACAAAAAAAAAAAAAAAAAAAAAAAAAAAAAAAAAAAAAAAAAAAAAATAGGGCTGGGGGTGTAGCTTAGAGGTAGAATGCCCCTGAGTTCAATCCTCAGCACCACAAATAAATAAATAAATAAACAAACAAACAAACAAAGAAAAATAGGACTGGGGGTGTAGTTTAGAGGTAGAATGTCCCTGGGTTCAATCCCCAGTACTGCAAAAAAAATAAATTAAAAAAATAATAAAATAAGCCTTAAAGTATCTGAATGCAAATTGAGTAAAGGTTTGACTTTAGGGGGGTGGGGTACTGGGGATTGAACCCAAGGGCATTCTACCACTGAGCTACATTTCCAGTCCTTTTTATTTTTGATTTTGAGACAAGGTTCTTGCTAAATTGCCAAGTCATAGCCCAACATAGTGGTTCATGCCAGTTATCCCAATATTGGGGTGGCTGAGACAGGTGGATCACAGGTTCGTGGCTAGCCTCAGCAACTTAGTGAGAGCCTGTTTCAAAAAAATAAAATGGGGAGCCGGGCATAGTGGCACACACTTATAATCCCAGTACTTGAGAGGCTGAGACAGGAGGATCCAAGTTCTCCACCAGCCTCAGCTACTCAGCGAGGCTCTTCCCAACTTAGTGAGATCCTGTTTCAAAATAAAAAATAAAAAATAGGCCTGGGGTATAGCTCAGAGATAGAATGCCCCTGGGTTTAATCTCCAGTGCCACAAAAATAAATAAAATAAAATGGGCCAGGGGTGTAGCTCAGAGGTAGAAGACCCCTGGGTTCAATCCTCAGTACCACTAAAGAAACAAACAAGCAAATAAATAAATAAATAAATAAATAAATTTCCTCTGCTAGCCTGGAACTTGCGATCTTTCCTGCCTTGGCCTCCCAAGTAGCTGCAAGTACAGGCATGGGAACGTAAAAAAGATTAAGTTAACTAATACAGCTTTAAAAGTGGTGACTCTAGCCATGCGTGGTGGTGCATGCTTGTAATCACAGTACTTGGGAGGTTGAGACTGGAGGAATGAAAGTTTGTGGCCAGCCTCAACTACTTAGTGAGGCCCTCACAATTTAGTGAGACCCCATTTCAAAATAACAAATGAAAAATAGTGCTGGGGGTGTAGCTTGGAGGTAGAATGCCCCTGAGTTCAATCCCCAGGTACTACAAAAAAAAAAAAAAAAAAAAAAAAAAAGGAAAGGCATATATCTCTTAGCCAAGCGCAGTAGCACATGCCTGTCATCTCAGTATCTGGAAAGTTGAGGCAGGAGGATGGTAGATTCAAAGTCAATGCACAGTAACTTAGCAAGACTCTGTTTCAAAAAAAAAATAAGAAGAGCTGGGGTGTAGTTCAGTAGTAGAATGCCTCTGGGTTCAATCCCTAGTACCACAAAACAAAGGCACGCCTCGCTAGAATACGGAAAGGGGTGTCAGCAACATTACTCAACACCGATAACGTCCGCTTTTACTGTACTTTTCCAGCAACCAATACTATTTGTCTTAAGCTTGGAGTTTTAAAAGTATCACTTTGAGTGATTAGCACATAGAAAAACTATAAATTCATTTTTCTGTAGGGCTGCAACAATTTTCTTTGGGTATTTAAGTAGTTCTCCCTAATTAGAGTTTAATTCAACAATGAAAAAATAAACTGGAAAGTGAAACTTTCTCAAAAGATATAAAACAAAACTGAAACTGACTAGGAAAGGAGGTAAATGCAGGAGGAAAGGCAAGAAAAGAATAAATTCCAAAAGCTGGTTATTTAAAAATCGGTAATGCATACTAGCTTCCTTAAATGGCAGGCAGCTCAGTAAGAACTGTATAGATGGTTGTGAAAATAAACAATTTCAGAACTCAAAGTTACTCCTCAGAGCACCCTGCTCGCCCTCACCGCCTCTTTCAAGAGGAGTAAAAGCACGGCATGGAAACAAGTGATCTACACTGGTGACCCTCGGAGCTCTTCGCCCTTGACTTTGTCCTAGAACAATAGCATAAGTGGCAAGAAATTTCCACAGATGCAGGGCTTAGATATTGGCTGCCAATAAAAACCAAGCGAACTGCCGGAAGAAATGGTCTGCAGCATGAGGTGATTTTTCTGATTTAAAGAAAATACTGTGCAAAATTTGGACAGTTCAATTCTTTTAATGTAACTTAGCCATAAAGTTCTAGACTTCTACTACTGTAATATACATGTTTGGACCTGGAGGACATTGCCCTTTTTTTTGGTGGCACTGGGGATGGAACCCAGGGCCTCTCACATATTAAGCTAGCGCTCTACCACTGAGCTACATCCCCCAGATCCTACGTGTTTGAATATTCAGTATATAAATGATCTTATTAGTAATCCAGCTTTTATCATTTCAGAAAATATACCAGTATATAATATCCTAGGTAGCTCAGAGGCTGAAAGTAAAAATAATTATTTTATTACTAGCTATAATAAATTGTTCCTAACCCTACTGACACAAAACATTCGGCTAGCATCAAAACTGAGTCACATAGCAACTGAATGAACAACAAAACTGGATCTTACAACTTTGAAAGAGACTCTGAGAGCAGTCTTCTTTTTCTTAGCATGTATTTATCAAACCAGATTCTAAAAATTAGAACATACACAATGTGTTTCTAAGCTTAAGCCACATGAAAGTTTTACACATTCATATCTCTGCAAACTATAAAAAAGCTTTATACTGCACTGGATCATTCTACTCTTATTTCCTAATTTGTATTTTAAATGCTCAAATTTATGACAAATTAAAGAATCAAAAAAGCATTACACGAAGTGAAACACAAGAATCTCATGTTTACATGGCCACACACTTACCCCGAAGGTAACCGGATGAGCTACAGGAGCGAAAGAAAATTCTTCCTGTCTGAGAAGGACTAATATAGCACAAGGTACAACTGAGGGCGGTTCCAAGGGCTTAACCAAGCCCTCTGCAAAACCAGGCTGGTGACGCACCGCTGCACAGTGCTTTATTATGCTCTGGGCGACGGCCTCCCTGGCTCTGACCCTGTCACCAGTACAGAATATAATCAACTGAAGAGTGTGGTGGTGACTTAAGAGATGGCATGTCTGTACTACCAAAACACCAGCAAGTAGCCGGGCGTGGTGGCGCACGCTTGTAATCCCAGCACTTGGGAGGATCCGGGTTGGCAGCCAGCCTCAACTACTTGGTGAGGCCCTCCACAACTTAGGGAGACCCTGTTTCAAAATAAAGAATAAAATATAGGACTGGGGGTGGAACTTGGAGGTAGAATGCCCCTGGGTTCAATCCCCAGTACTGCAAAAAACAAAACAAAACACTAGCAAGTAGCTCTGCAAAGTAAGAAGGAACCTCCATCTGAACATCTGAACCCATCCTTTCTTTACAGTGTTTTTTGGTTTGCCAGTGTATTGGTAATATATGCACTTTTCTGTATGAATGTTGTATTTCAATACAAAATAAAAAAAGATTAGGTTTGGTTGCCAGGGCTGGGGGAAGAGGATTAGGGAGCTGTTGCTCAATAGATAGAGTTTCAGTTTTGGAAAATGAAAAGAATTCTGAAGGCGGATGGTGGTGATGGTTGTACAACAACCTAAATGTACTTAATGCCACCACCACAAACTGTACATTGAAAAACATCAACTGTGCCGGGCGTGGTGGCGCACGCTTGTAATCTCAGCATTCGGGAGGCTGAGACCGGAGGATCCGAGTTCGCGGCCAGCCTCAGCTACCCAGTGAGGCACCCCGCAACTTAGTGAGACCCGGTTTCAAAATAAAGAATAAAAAATAGGGCTGGGGGTATAGCTCGGAGGTAGAATGCCCCTGAGTTCAACCCCCACTTCCGAAAAAAAAAAAAAAAAAAAAAAAAAAAAAAAAAAAAAAAAAAAAAAAAAAAAAAAAAAAAAAAAAAAAAAAAAAAGAAAAACATCAACTGTGGCCCTCACCTGTAATCCCAGTACTCGGGAAGCTCAGCCTCAGCAATTTAGTGAGGCTCTCAGCAACCTAGTAAGACCCTGTTTCCAAATAAGAAATAAAATTGGTCTGGGGGTGTGGCTTGGAGTTGTAGAATGCCTCTGGGCATCGCCAGTAACACACACAAACACACACAAAAAAATTTTTTTTGTGTGATACTGGGGATGCAACCCAGGGGGCATTCTACCTCTAGGCTATACCCCCAGGCCTAATTTTTATGCTTTATTTTGAAACAGGGTCTCACTAAAGTTGCGGAGTGCCTCACTAGGTAGCTGAGGCTGGCCTCGAACCTGGGTCCTCCAGTCTCAGCCTCCCGAATGCTGGGATTACAAGCCTGCGCCACCACACCCGGCTGAGACAGTTTCAAAATGAAAATAAAAAACTGGGCGTGGTGGTGCACACTTGTAATCCCAGTACTTGGGAAGCTGAGACTGAAGGATCTGGGTTCGAGGCCAGCCTCAGCTAAGCTACTTAGTGAGGCTCTCTGCAACTTAGTGAGACCCTGTTTCAAAATAAAGAATAAAAAATAGGGCTGGGGGTGTAGCTTGGAGGTAGAATGACCCTGAATTCAATCCCCAGTACTGCAAAAAAAAAAAAAAAAAAAAAAAAAAAAAAAAAAAAAAAAAAAAAAAGAATGAACATGCTAATCCTGTGAAAGGACCTGAGAGATAAACTAGAGTACGGCTCCAGGAAGCTTATCTTTAGGAACAGCTAAGCTGCACTGCGTAAATACAATTTTTTATCAGTTCTCTCTCTACTGTGCTCAGAGAAATCCAGTATTTCAGTAGTCAAACTTTGTGAAGTAGCATTCTGTATTAAACACAAGTGAAAAAATAACTTTAATTGCCCTTTTTTGAGACTGAGTTTCATCATGTTGTCCCAACTAACCTGGAACTCTTGAGCTCACGCAATCCTCCTGCCTCTGCCTCCAGAGTAGCTGGGACTACAAATGCCCACCACCATGCCTGGCTTAAAACCCTCTTTTTAAAGGTTAAACAAACTAACAATTATCTACTAAATTTATCTACTAAATGTAAAACTTTTGGTACTACAATCTCATTTTAATAAGATGAGAAGGTTCATAGCAAAACATTACTCTAAAAGGAAAACCAACTATACCTATTTATTGCTAACTATATCTAATTATATCTAAGTATTGCTTGTCAAGGGCAGCAAGAATGCAACAGTTTAGCCAGGTGTGATGGTGCACACCTGCCCAGCTATTCAAGAGGCTGAGGCAGGAGGATCACAGCTTGGAGGCCACGCTGGGCAACACAGCGAGACCCTGTCTCAAAATAAAAAGGGGTAGAGATGAACCTCAGTGGAGGCCCTAGATTCAGTCCCCCGGACTGCAATAAATACATACACACACAGAGCGCTCTATTTTGAAAATATTTCTGTATCATATATGAAAATAGTGGTTTAACTATCCTAAATCACCATCAACAACAACATTGGAGTTACTACTTTCACAAATTTCCCAGGGGGCTTTGTAAAAAAAAAAGCCAGGGGTGGTGGCGCACACTTATAATTCCAGTACTTGGGAGGCTGAGACAGGAGGATCACAGGTTTGTGGCCAGGCTCAGCTATTTAGTGAGGCCCTCCCCAAATTAGTGAGACCTTGTCTCAAAATAAAGAATTAAAAAAAAAAAAAAAATAGGGCTGGGGATATAGCTTGAAGATAGAATCTCCAGTAACCGCAAAAAAATATTTTTTAAGTGAAAAATAATTTTATTTTTTGCGGTACTGGGGATTGAACTCAGGGGCATTCTACCTCCGAGCTACACCCCCAGCCCTATTTTTTATTCTTTGAGACAGGGCCTCACTAGGTAGCTGAGGCTGGCCTTGAACCCAG